>PVIU01009182.1:0-77992 GCA_004026605.1 Ondatra zibethicus
AAAAAAAAAAAAAAAAAAGAAAACTAATACTTCAATTTGTCACATGTTTTGCTGCTGCCACTAGGGGCAGGAAAACTGGGAACAAGTTCAGGAGGTGCCGACATTGCTTTTGTTCTTAGAGATGGGATCAAGAAACCTGGAGCTGGATCACCACATGGCTACAGGGAAATCAGATGAACGGCATGAGGAGAAAACAAACTAACAATTGTAATGTCCTGTTCGTTCTTTAGGGAATTTTGCTCTGACAGGAACAGGAGTAGTTGGATTCTCCTAGAATTCTGACAGACCACGAAACCCATGGTTAGGCTTTCTGGATCTGTGAATTCTTCAAGAATAGCAAGACACCCTGAAGCTCCTTTACAGTTTCATTGTATTTCCACTTCTGGCATCCTAGCCTAATCTACAGATGGCCCTTAAACATGAAGCTATATCCCAACCAGCTTATCACAAACTGAAAATATCCTTAAGTGAAAAGGGGCTTTAAAGTTAAAAAGTATGAGTGGAATTTAAGTCTGTTGAGTTGAATCAACTTATGACTCTTCTGTCAGTCCTCAAGAATCATTAGAAGGCCACTAAACACACCACAATAGACTCCATTGTTACCCTAGGAGTACTTCACCATGTCAAGTTGTGTCTGAATGCTACGTAAGTACAAAATGCAAGCAAGGGTTTCCACAGTGCAAAGGAAAGAAATTACCCATTGTACCAGAACTGAATAATTTTTTTAAAAAAGCTTTATTTTAAAACATTTTAAAGGGAGAATATGTTAGCACCCTCATCTTTCATTTTAATGGCCAAGAACAGAATTGCTCCTTAGGAAGTTTGACAGGCAGAATTATATGTATTGGATGATGGAAGAAAAGGAAGGCTTCCCTCGCCTATTGCTTTCCTTCTGAGGCATCTTTGTCTTCAACTAAAGTTTTGACCTGATTCCTCAGAGGACTGTGATCTCAGATTTATGTACATGAGCAGAAGTCCCAGATAAGTGCTATTCCAGACTGCTGAAATGCAGTTCAATATTGCAAAAAGTAATAACAAGCGGGTTACATTTGTATCACCATGATTAAGATTGGAACAGTTTTTACAATTATGGAAGTTTGTACCCAATGAATTCAAATTGCATGCCTGGTTCTTCCTGGGTTAAAGGGGCCTCTAAATAATCAAAACATGAAGAAAACAAGGACAGCAGGGCCCTCTTTTCACCTAGTGATTTTAACATAACCAGGAACCATTTCATGTCCATCAACATGCAAAAACATTGTGCATCTTTGACGAACAGAATATCCTTCATTTATTTCCATTTCCTTCCCTAGCTTTATTCCCTGCCCCTTTCTCTCACCCTGCCCTTTAACATGGAAAGAAATTCTCAATTTAGGCAAAATTGAAAATAAAAACAAAAGCAATTTATTTCATCTTTCTTAAATAAAGAGTTACTAGTTACAGTGTCCCAGTGATAAAGCAAAACTCTGCATCAGGACTCCAATCAGACCACCCAGTCCTAGAGAGAACAATCAGGGAACGACCAGAACAGAAGTAGGAAAGAGTCCTATGTGCAAGTTTTATTGCACACTTGTTAGGGAGGTAACAGAAAAGCAAGCAGCAAGCTCAATAGAAAAGCTCTTGTCACTATAGCCATCCCAGGCCTTAGCAGATGGACAAAGGAGCAGGACAATCATCTGAGCTGTTAGTGTCAAGACTTTGTATATTGGAGTCTCCCGTAAAAACATTCTGTGATGTTCTGAGTGGGCAGGGTCTCCAGACCACTTTGGGTGATGGTCTTGTTGTCCCCCACTTTTTGCGTGATGGTCTTGTTGTTCCCTCCCTGACCCTGTGCTGTTCGCAAACACCTGGGAGGCAAGGAAAAGGGAACAGGTGGCCTTCTCAAGGTCTCTTCTGTACAGCAGCCGCAGAAGCCACAAAGGCTTTCTGGAGGAGGATGGAATTGGGTCTCACGGAATATTTGTAAAACTTGGCCAAAGTAAGACTCAGTGCAGAGCTCGGTTTCTACTTCCATTCCAGAAGCCTCTGAGGATACTGCCCAGCACTAATAGAGGGCACTCAGTGAGCCTCTCATCAGCAGCCAGCAGACCAAAAGGCTGTGAGGAGGAAAATGTGTTTGAAACGGGGAGATCTTTATTAGCAACCTGATAATACTAGGCAGAACTGAGGGCAGTGATGGAAAATCCATCTTCATATGCTCACTGTGCACACAGTGTTTGCTCTCTAGGAAAGGGAGACAAAGACGAGGCTTAGGATTGTCGTGGGGATCGGTCACCCAGTCTGTCTGCCCTTATGGTCTGATTGATCATAAGCTTGAAACTTTATGTCACACACTGCCATGCAAAACTTTGTTGGCACAAGAAGGTCCCAGTAGCCTAGGTAGCAGTTTCTATTCTCCAATGGACTTGTTATTCTTGGCATAGAAGGTAACCTTAGAGGAGAAAGACTGGATAGCTTCCAGGAAAAGAAACTAGAGGGGCCACACAACACAGAGTCGGCCAGGGCAATGAGATGGCCCTCCTTCAAACTTGCAGCTGCCATCATTCCATTTTTAATCAAAGTGGGACTGAACATACAGTATATAGAATGGAAAATTGAAATTATGGCCTAGGGCTGGGCAGAGTGGCACACACCTCTAAAATCCCAGCACTTGGGAGGCAAAGGCAGGCTCTGTGAGTTCAAGGCCACTGTGGTCTACATAGGGAATTCTAGGACATCCAGAGGAAGAGAGAGAGAGAGAGAGAGAGAGAGAGAGAGAGAGAGAGAGAGAGAGAGAGAGAGAGAGAATTCTAGTAATTTCCAAACAGCTCTGTAATAGAGTCTGAATCCCGCCTGTCACACAGCTATTCACTAACCGTGTGATGTTTTCACATACACGTATAGGGAAGGACATGCTACATATGAATTCTTTCGAAGCAAATAATGTATTTTTTGGAGTTAAATCTCATATTTCATTTTCTCTCATTTTTTCTCCCCCTGTGCCCTCAAGACAAAAGCATTACCATAAAACACTCTTGTAGTTATCACAGCAATCTGTCTTAAGACGGTGTTGTCAAAGCAGCTTTGGGGCCTGACGTGTGTCCTGAGTCAGGATCTCAGCTTTGACAGATTTGCCTTTTTGTGTCACTCTGGGCTTTGACATCTCCAAAGCACAGAGTGGTGTTCTCTGGTTCACAGAAGAAGAATGTCAAAACTGGACAGCGATTTTTTTTAAAAGAACGTGTCCTTCAAAATAATTGAAGAATGTTAAACTTTTATCCTGATTTATTCTAATAACAGACATTTTAAGGTTTTACTTTTCTGAAACTGAATGAATGCAAGCGCCAATAATCACACTGAATGCTGATGCATAAATTACAGCAAGGCCTGTGGCTCGCACATCCTAACTTCACACCAGGCACCTGGGAAACTCAGTCACTAATGTATGAATTCATTACAGAATCATTTTATTTCTAAATATTCTATGCACATAGAAAATGTTGGAATTTCTGTAGAACTACAAGGTCACTTCTGGGTTCACTTTATAATTTAAAAAAAATGATGTTGATGATGATAATAATAATAACAATAATAATAATAATGGGCTGGAGAGATGGCTCAGAGGTTGAGAGCACTTGCTGCTCTGCCAGCGGACCTGAGTTTGGTTCAAAGCACCCATGCCAGACAGCTTACCACCTCCTGTATACCCATCACCAGTGGATCTGATGCCCTCTTCTGGCTCCCATGGGCACCTGCACATGCTTGGCAGGCAGGCACACACATAATAAAAGTACATGTGAGTTTAAATAAGTATAACAGTAAAAATGATAAAGCTAATTCATGTTTTATGCATTAAACTTCTGCTGGATTCTCAATATGAGATTGTTATTGCTTATGTTTGTTCTGAGGAGACGCAATTGTTCTGAGGATGTGACCTGTGAGACAGCTGGCTAGAACCTTTCTCCTGGAGCCTAACATGAACCACTTGACAGAATAGCATAAGATGAACGATATGCATTTTATCATGTGCAAAGTGGAAAGACTTTCTTTACAGGGCTCAATTATTGAATCTTAAAACATTTTAAGTGGGGTCCCTCAGGTCTTATATTCCTGAAATTGCATGGAGTATTAAGTGGAATGTAAAATATCATTTGCAACCTTGGTATTTCCATTAAGCTTGAGGAATCTGTATTTTGTTTGTTTTCTTCATTTTGTGATTTTTGCGAATTGAGTTGAGGGAAAGACTTCCTAAAGTAAGCCTGGATAATTTACTAGGTTTATATTTTTTTAATGCTTAATACAGAGGCACTCTATAGGAACAAGTTCATCTTGATGAATCTTTGATTTCTTTTTTAAAATAATAACCTAGAAAACAAATCTAAGGAAGCAGGTGAAGATTTGCTTAGCATTTACAGCATTTTTAGAGCCATTATTTCATTAATGGGTCATAATCATGTTAAACCATATAGGTATATAGAAATAATTTTATATATAAGAATATAAATATACTTACATGATCTGAAAATAAGTAGCAGTTTACCTATTTCAATTTTAACATACCTGTAACTGATATGCAATGTATTTTCAATTAAGAGCTTGTGTGAACAAGTTTTATTACTAAGAGAGTGGTCTAAACATCTAATGAGCACATTTTGTGTGTATGGAAAGCAGTATAATAGAAAATTCATATGTATAGAAGACATAAAACTCTACTTACAGACATTAAAATAATTACAACTTAAAATAGCTTCATTAGTATGTCTGCAACTACTAAAGGTCTATTTCCTTTGTAAAAGCTAATGGAGCTTAAGTCACTCCAAGGAGGCCCACTAGGGAAATCTACCTGTTGGAAATCAGTCACCTCAGCAGAAGTTCTGAAAATCTGCTTTGGCACCAGAGGTGAAAAGCAGTAGCTGTAGACCTGAAATGCCATCTGAAGGGAATAGTAACGACTCTAAGGGTCTGGTAGTCAGCTGTGAAGAGACATCTCTGGAATACTTACAATAATTGCCTCCCCAGAGAAGGAGCTGATGTGCATGCGCTGAGCGCTGAGTTAGGCTTCCTTTTGTTTCTGTGCTTTGCAGCATTCTCGGTTTTGTTTCTATTGTCATGTTCCCTTCTGATGGAGGCCTTAGAAGCAACATCAGCAACAGCAAAGACAAGTCAGACTTTGATTTTTCTGAAGTTAGGACAAGCGTTAGATGAAGCTTCACATCAAATATGACACGGAAATTTTATTTTTAACACATGCATACAGCATGCACTGATCCAATCACGGTGATGAGCAGGTACAGTTCCCTGTCAGAACTTTATGCTTGGAGTCATCAAGTTCCTTCCTCCTGATTCTTCATAAAATGCTGAACAGCTATGATCTATATTCTCCCCGTTGTGCGATGAGGTAACAGTTAAGTTGAGGCTTAACTTTGGTCCTTGGCCCTCTGACCTGCCTCCAGACACTTGTTTCATCTTGCTCAGGCTTTAGCAATCACGAACAGACACGGTGACATTTTTTGACATGGTAAAGAACATGTGGTATTTCTCTTTCTCTGTCTGGCTTTTCTAGTTACTTGACTGAAGTTGGAATTGTTAAATGATTATAAGGGTCATTGTTTTAAACTAGGTCTTACCTTAGACCAGGACTGAAATTCAGTTACAGACATCCATACTTAAGTTTGATGGAGTTTGGCACCAACAAGGTGAAACTAAGCTATTTATCAGACCTTCTAAAAGAGCAAGAGAAATGGGATGTAAGAGTCAAATGTGCCAAATGGGCAGCTTCAATCACTGTGATAAACAAGAGTTACCTTAATGCTCTGCACCCTGTAATATGTAATCCTTTACAAATAGTCTGGAGAAACCTGTGTTAACAAAGTCATTAGTTTCCTTTATTTTGCCCCAGTCTTACAAGGAAAGTAATTTTTAAATTATCAGTCATCTGGTTCTTCTGTTTGTATTTCCTTCTGTCTTTCTGCACCTATGAAATCAACTTTTTATTGATTAGGTTGTTGTTTGGTTCTTTAGTTGGTTTTATTTCCGTTTGTTTTGTTTCTGTTTTAGCTAGATCCTCATCACATAGTCTCAATTCTTTTTCTGACAGCCAAGTGCAGGGCTTGGTCACTAGAACATGAATACTATATTATACAGTGAAATAGCCCTTGACACTAGAATTATAAATAAAGTCAAATAATATCCTTCATAAGTTGCTGTCATTTTGTTTTCCAATAAATTATATCCACTAAATCATGGAGAAAATAAGGGTCAAAGTGATGGGCATTTTTTTATTAATTAACTTGTTGCTCAGATTTGTAATAGTGGATTTCCATAACCTCACACTCCAAATAACCAAACTGTCATCATGGCCAAATAAATAGACTTCCAGAATAAATCCAAACTTTTTTCTTATGTCTAACTTAATAAAATTATATAGAGAAAGCTGAAATTCTTAAGGGTATCTGTGGAGAGTGCTCTTTCAAAGGGTTGAAGTCTGTCCTTTCAAAATCCATGCTGAGCATCAGTGAGATGGCTCAGTAACTGAAGCCACTGGTATCAAGTCTGAGGATCTGAGGTCAGTACCTAGATACCACATGGAAGAAGGAGGAACGGCCTCCTCAACATTGTCCTCTGACCTCCACATACATGTAAAACAAATGAAAATGCATGTGGAATAAATGTTATTTTAAAGCTGAATCAAGTTAAGCTGTCCCTAATCTGCCATGACTTTGTATTTTTATGAAAAGAGGAAATCAGGAGACAGACTTACAGGAGATAAACTGAGGGCTGCACATGAAGAGAGCCATATACCAGACAAGCGTAGAGATTTAGAAGAGGTCCTTCCTCCCAGGCTGCAAAGGAATTAATTCAGATGACATCTGATTTTCGGCTTCTAGCCTCCATTGCCACAAGACAATAAACTTCTCTGTGGTAAGCCTCCTGACTTGTGAGACATTCTAAGAAAAGAACTGTCCTGTTCCTATATTTTGGAATGGTTAAATTGGAAATAAATCCAAAGGGCTTATAATACAAAGTGTCCCAATTGCAGCATAGTGTAGATACTTGGAAGATAAAGAAATTAAGAACATATCAGGATTTCAGAGGGACCTAGGGAGAAACTCAACACTTCTTTTATTCTTTTAAGTAGACCCTCAGGAGATCATGGCCACAGTTCTTGTCTTAGATGTTCTCTATAGGTTCTTCCATGCTGATTGAAGAAGAAAAAGCACTGCAGTAGAGACGTTGTGATTAACAGAGCCTGTTTCACAAAGCAGTGTCTCCCTTTGTGTAGAACAAGAGTATTATGCACTGTTCTGTCTACTTGAGGTTCGCAAAACAAAAGCAGCAAATGGTCAAAACCTGAATACAGATCATCAAGGCTCCACATCAACAAGATATTTTAAGTAGATCTAAATGGTATGGACTAAAGGAAAAGACTGAGGTATCTCCTTTACTTCTTCCTCCTTCCAATGAGAGTGAGGCCAATTCAAAGAAAAATTTCTTCTGATGGAGTAGAAAGAAAGATTTAAAAGACAATCACAAAAGATGCCCAAAGAATCAAACACTTCAGGTCTTAAGAGTTAGCCAACTTGGGGTATCTGCTAACATGTTATATATTAGTCATAGTTCACTTTAAAAGTAGTTTATAATAGTTCATTCAGGTGTCGAGGGGAAACAAAACCAAAAAATTGAAAAAGAAAAAAAGAAATAGAGATTATCAAACTGTGACATAATTGGACATTCTTAATTCCAAGAAAAGAGGTTGGTCAGTGCCACATTTCTACAATAACTGGTTGAGCAGAGCATCAAATTAAACATATATTGAAGTAAAAGAAGTGGTCATGAGTTGAAAAAATCCCAAAGAACATTAACAGCTGTTCTGCATCAATACTAACTTCATTTTGGAAGAAAGAAAAAATATACCTCGAAAAAGGCATACTGTGTGTGTGTGTGTGTGTGTGTGTGTTGGGAGGAATCTCTCTCCTTAGTCCATGAATAAGAAGTATTAAACAGGTTATTTAATATGCTCACAGGATCTCAAGTTGTGAAAAACTGTGAGTCACGAACTAAGGACTTGGAATTATATATGTACTCAGACCTACATTCTCAGGAGTTGCTCCTATATAACAGGGGATAGAAAAGATGCAAATGTATTTTAGAAAGTTTCACATATGGACTCCAACTATAATTTAAAGATGGAAAATTGATAGTAATGTTTGACATGACATCAGTAATAATTGAAAGGACAATCCTGAGAACGAGAAGCAATGAGTCATGGCAGACTTGAGGCCCAGCAACTAATGTTCTAACCAAGAGTATCTGACTTGCACAGATACAGAATAACCTCTAAAAACCCAAGGAACACATAAATATCCTATGATTCCAAAGCAGTTTGGAAAGGCTATGTTCAACCTATTTTCCTTTCTTCTCATTTAGTATGAGAAGAGTAGCTGTGTTGTAACAAATAGCAAGGATTAAAACAAGAAGAAAAAATAGAAGCTATTTTTGGTCCACATGATCATGAATATTAATGCATATAAATGGAGGTGGAGCTTTTCTTTTGTCCCTGCTGCACAGTCACAAATAAACACACAAAAGCTTATATTAATTACAGAGTGCTTTGCCTATAGCTCAGGCATATTACTAGCTATCTCTTATAACTTAAATTAACCCATTTCTATAAAACTAAATTTTGCAACATGGCTTATGGCTTTACCTGTCCACTTGCATATTACTTCCCCTGAGATTGACTTGTCTCTGTCTCTCCAACTCCTCCCTTCTTTTTCTCTGTATTTGCAGTTTCACTTCCTTACCTAGCCTTATGCTGCCTTGCTATAGGCCAAATCAGCTTTTTTTTAATCAACCAATGAGAGTAATACATATTCACAGATTACAGGATTATCCCACAGTAAATAGGCATGCTGAATTTGGTACAGCTTCTATCTGAAAATCTTATGAACATCCATACAGTTCTTTTTTTTGATACTATTTGATGCCATGTTCTTCACAGCTATCACAGATGATGTTTCTCATGGTAAGTTCCTGAGAAGTTTTGTACAATAAGTTATGTGTGAACACAGATAAGTTTCTTCCTCAACTCTTGTCTCAATGCTCCTCAAATTGCTGACCTTACGTTGTCTGTCCCCAAGTAAATAAATCTTTCTGGAAATAGTAAGAAAAGGAAGGGTGAGTGGTAGTGAGAAAGAGAGAGAGAGAGAGAGAGAGAGAGAGAGAGAGAGAGAGAGAGACAGACAGACAGACAGACAGACAGAACTGTAATACTATGAGGGTTGAACCTGCAGGTAATATCTTCCAGGCGAATAAATGACTCACTGATGAAATTTGCTTAAAGGGCAGTAATGTGATAAAAATAAAATGAAATTCATCTTTGATTTTTCTATATGATCTGACTATAAAATAAATTAGAGTTACGGTATGGAAGATCATGTTACAAGTATTGCTTGGTAGTGAAGTGCTTGGCTAACATGTACAAGGTCTTGGATTCATTTCCCAGGACTCTTCAAGGAAGGAAGAAAGTTAGTTCAATTTGAAGAAGAAGATTATTTTATTTTGTACAGTTCAAAAGTCATTAATATTCTACTCTCGGTCAGATTATTGGAATGGATATAATTTCATCTTTAAAGCAGGATCAAATTTCCCAGCATAAGATTTGATAGCAGATTTTGCCACCTTCATTTTGGAATCCCCCCGACCCGCTGTGGTCTCTAAGCTTTGAAGGGCCTCTCAGACCTTCTCAACTCTGATCTGTAAATAACTCTTCTCTCCTCTGCACTCCTGTCCCAGATCCTACGCCATTGGCCATAGGCCTCAGTGACAGGAGACCTTTCCCCAACCCATCTCCTCCCCAGTCCCTGAAATACTCAGGGGAGGGGCCTTCTTTTAAAAATAAATAAATAAATGTGTTTATTTATTTTACATCCCAGCTGCAGTTTCCCCTCCCTCCTCTCCTCTCAGTTCCTCCTCCCTGCCCTCCTCTGTTCCCACACCCTCAGGGAGAGACCTTCTTCGTGTCTGCAGTTATACAACTTAAAATTTTTCTCACAGCGACAAACTATCTGAGAAAAGTGACTTCAAGAAGATTCACTCTCTGCTCAGATTTTAAAAGGTTTCAATGCACAATTAACCTCTCGACCTTGCCTGGACCATGCTGAGGGAGGACATCGTGGTAAACAGGCATGGAGAAATAAGGGTACTGACCTAATGGTGCCCTGGAAACAGACAAAGAGACAAGGAGAAACTGGAACAAGGGATAGCCTCCAAAACATGACCCAATTACTACTTCCTTAAGCTTGCTTTCCATTTCTGAAGTTTCCACCATGTCCCAAAATAACACCACCAGCAGGGCTCAAAGGCTAACACACGAGTCCAGGGACATTTCCTAAACACACCTGAAAATCCTACCCCTGAGCTCCAAGGCACGTGTCCATCTCCTAAGGCAAAATGAGTTTAGTACGTCTCTAGGACTCTTCAATGGCTCCACAGCTGCAGCCGCTTTCTAAAGCTCAGATCCAAACACTCCTGAAACTAAAGGCAAACTCTCAACAGTGAACTCCAGTAAAATGAAAAGGGGGGGGGGGAGCTGTATTCCTCTAAGGTACAACATACCTTCAGAGTGCGTATTTCTATTCTGAAAGAGAAAAAAGTTCGTGGGGTTTATAGACAAGAGGGATGGACCAAGGTAAGACCAAAACTCAACAGGGGAAGCCTTGATGAATGTAGCTATTGGGAGACATGACTGCATACCCATAATTCCTGCACTTTGGACGTTGAAGCTGGGTAATTGGGGTTTTGAGACCCAACCTAGGCTACAGAGTTAGACTCCCCACTTCGCCCCCTGCCAAAGAGGTTAGTAATTGTGTATCCAGGATTCAGGATTAGTAGTATCATAATTCAAAACTCCAAGAGTGTTGGTGGCCTTGTTGCTATGGACATTGCCACCTGCAAGCTGCACTCTGCGTGGCTACTGTCTCAGCTAGATCCAAAAACAGCTTTGCTTGGCAGAAATTCAACTTTTCTGGAATCGCTAACCTCCTGGGGTCTCCATTGTGTCCTTAGCTTCCAACATTGCCTTGCCAAATACTTCTCACCGAGATCTTGGCTCTCTTCTACACTGCCTGGCCTCCTAGGCTTTCTTTCAAAGTCTGGATGGAAGCTTACACTACCCTGTAACTCTTGCTTTTTACATGCTTGCAAAACCAACGCCTCATAGATGGTAACAAAGTCAGCCTCCAGCTTAAGCAGTGGCCCTTCTTTGAACCCCCACAGGTGCCTCATTTAAACCATGGCTCAGTTATTTCAGAATATTTAGGCCGCTAATTCTGTGAAAACACTTCCCTAGGCTATCCAGTGTTCTCTCAAGGAAGTCTCTTAAATGAGTTTAGACGCTCACTCTTTGACCACGGTGTGTTTTGCTGAGTCCTCAGGTATCTTCAAGGTATCTTCTGTGTTATTCCAGTCCAATTTAATTGCCTTCTTTTGAATGATGCCAACCTCTTTAGCATTTTGTGGGGCTCCTTGTTTTGTATGCTCTTCTCTGGGAAAACTCTAAGCTTTCTAACATTTCCATTCTTTCTGCTGCGTGTTCCTAATTCTCACTGTACATTGATTAAAATCATCCAGCAATATCCATGCTAATCCAGAGTTTTAAACTGCTTCCACTCACCCACCACCAAGTTTCAGCTTAGATGTGTAAGTAACATTGACACCTGTTTTGTTGTGTCAGGTTCGAAAGATGCAGCAAGGAGATTCAGTAGTTGAGAAGAGAAAATTATTTACAATCACTTTTTGTTTACTTGTTTGTTGTATTTATTTTTATCTCTCGCCAATCGTGATGGCACATGCCTCTATTTCAGCACTCAGGAGGAAGAAGCAGGCATATCTCTGTGAGGTCAAGACCAGCCTGGTCTACAGAGAGAGTAACAGGACATCCAGGGCTACACAGAGAAACCATATCTCAAACAAGCAAGCAAGCAAACAAACAAACAAAAATTATTTCCCACAGATCAAAGTGTTGTCAGATCTAGTGTCTGGAAGGCCCCTGTCCTACACAGATGACTCCTCATTGGCTGTTCCAATGATGAAAAGGACTGAAGTTTTTTAAGGCAAAGCCCTTCTGGTGCACAATGCCCCCTTCTGATGCACAATGCCCCCAAAGTCTTCATTTCCTAATACCATCAGTCTGGGAAGTAGTATTTCAACTGATGAGTTTTGAGGGCATCCAAACATTCAGAACACAGCATATTTGGACATTTCCTATGTATTTCTACATATGATTTCACATTTTTCACAATAGAATAATGTGCCTGTATCCCTGAGGCAATTCTTTATAATGTAATATATTTAACAAATCATAATAATTAAAAGCATGGAGTAATTCACTCACTGAGTAAACAGTGATTCCTCAGATGCTCTAGTATAGACACTATCTCAGTTTATCTTTTTGAATAGCCACCCTCAAATCTCAGGCAATACCTCAAAGGTTTATTTGGTCAGCTGGGAATGACTAAGCTAAGTGGCTGCTGAAATGGATTTGCTTCAAGCTGCCGGGTCCTGAAAGCAGCAGGGAGAAGTAGGAAGACTGAAAAGAAAGAGACTAAGGCTGCAAGCAGGAAGGAAGACCTGCCTGCCTCCATGGATGGGGGAGGGAGAGGGCATGGCTTGTCTCTTAAAGAGACAGAACAACCATTACAGCCGCCATTTAGCAGATCCCACAGTCCCCATGGCCCAGGACAACAGGCTTGTTCCTTGCAGAGATGCTCTGTTCATAAGGCTCTTGAGCATGCATCTACAGCATGTCTCAGCAGTTGTGGTGCTAGAGGGAAAGTGAGCTCTGGATGACTTCCCTTTTCTGAGAAAACAATCCAGTTTAGAAATGACATGTCTTTCCTGCTCACAGATGACTTGCCTGGATCAGTCTTATGTGCCCTACCCAGTCACAGGAGGGCAGGAAGTATGTTGTCATTGTATGCCCAAAAGACAGGAAAATCAAAAGCATTTGGCAAAGAACTCCAATGCTTTCCTTTCTAAGAATTAATGTGTCCTGGTGTTAAAGCTGTCTTAAGTCTTGGGGATGACAATGCCTTATTGTCACCCCTAAAACAGACATGAGTGCTCATCCATCCTGTTGGGCCACATCCTCTGACTCAGTCATGCTATAGACCACATGCAGAGATTGCAGACAAATATGAGGCTATTGGAAACTTAATTATGAATTCAATAAAGTTTTTTGTTGGTCTTTGTATTTCTCTGGTCCTAGGGACTGAAGCCAGTAGCCATTATTATTAATGTATTCTTTTCTCCATGATCTTAAACAAGTCTTTAACATAGGAATTGTTTGTTTATTTCTTGCAATCAAGGCTAAGACCTGAGATGCAAAGTGCAGCAAAGTTCTGATCTATCTGAAGGAGAAAAACACATATTTGAGCAATATTTAGTTTATGATGTTTGTACTATACATGTGTATATCTAGACACATCATAAGTTGCATAATTCCAATAGCAGTATAATGACACCCATTAATTCAGAGTATACTTTGCCTAAATTGTGGAAAGCTAACACAATTATACAGGCAATCATATTTCTTGTAGAAAAAAAATGTTCTTAAATCTTCCTAAAGCCTTTGGCTATTTGTGATTGGAAATGGTTGCTAATTTAGATTTCTTCCTGTAGCACAATAGCTGTGAGAGATCTCCATGTCACCTCTGTGGGTTTAAGTTATGTTTTAACGTAAAATGCAAAAGGTTAATTACTGTTCAGAACCTGATGCTTCTGTGGGAGTAACTGCATGTTATTTATTATCCTTCCTCCAGTTAATTATGTTAATTGTGGCAGATTTACAATGTCAAGTGCAAGACTGTTAATTAATTTAATAAGCACACTTTCTTTTTTGGACTTTCTTCTGTTTCAGTTGATCCGTCTTTAGTGAATAAGGATGAAAATGCCATCTATTTATTGGGGAATTCTCTTGGCCTTCAACCAAAAATGGTTAAAACATACCTGGAAGAAGAGTTAGATAAGTGGGCCAAAATGTAAGTACCATATTTCAAAGTATAGTTCTATATCTGACAGAAGAATTTTGAAAATTACAAAAGGTATCTGATTTGGGCAAGTTCGGCTCCTGGCAATTTAGGATAGAGGAAAACCTAATAGATCATAATTATCAATATTACTATATTTTGAGGAAATAATTTAGGGTCAGAATAAGGCCAAAAGGCAAATTTGTGATGGAGAGAGAGTACAGCAGCACACTTGAGCATTTGGATCCTCTTTCCTACATCTGAGTCAGTGTAGCCATTTTATTTCCCATGCTTAACCACCAGCAAAGAAGTTAATTTACAATGTTGAGTGTTTTATGATTTATTCATGGCTAAGTTAACAACATAAAAATATGGAATCCAGGCTTGTTAAGGTGACATTAGGTTAAGATTACATGTGATCATGGATGTACAGAGTGAGATATATTATCTGATCTTATCATTTTTAAGCTCCTACAATTTCCTCTTGTGTAGACAGTTTAAAGACTTCTATTTCCAGGCTTGCTATATATGAATTCTTACAAGAGCACCGTTTTCTCTCCAGAGCTCTCTGTATTCCTGTAGTCTTCTAATGACTAACCCTTCTTCGTTCCGCCCTTCCTGAGCCCTCTTCTGTAAACTTGCCTTCCCAGCCATTCGTTACCTCCACCAAATGTCACTGTATTAAAAACACATCTCTTTAAACATTTAAAACTTTTTCATTAACACCCTACAGTTACGCATATTGACGAGTTTATCGCTGTGATATTTTTATATATGTTTATAATATATACACTCAACTCAAGGTAATTGAGGTTCCTATCTAGTTATCACAGTTTATTGTGAATTATGATTCCATCCATTTTATAAAACACCAGAATTTATTACTTCTGTCTAACTGAGTTCAGATACCCATTTTAACCCTCTACAATTTCCACTTGGGAATACAATTTAGAGACATCGATTTTCATTATTTTCCTGTTCTTAGGAAAATAATCTGGTTTTATGTATCTTCTTTCTTTCCATAGTAATTACTTATAAAACTGAAATGAGATATATTTGTTAAGTATTGAATTTTTTTGTCTTATTCCTGAAATGTAAACATTTAAGTATTTTAAACAGCCCCAAAATAGTTTTAAATGTTTCCTCTGATCATTTGAAAACAAAAAAAAAATCATTATGGAAATGAGTCCCACTCAATGATCAGAAAACATTTCAGAAAGATGAAGTCACATTAAATACAAATTCTGGAGTAGGCCATTCGGCACTCATAAAATTTCATGTTTCATAGCCTTTCCACCTTCTTTGTGCTCTGTCATTATGGGAGCCCTTTAGTTCTCACCCCTAAATGAGGACGGCTACCACGACTCTCAGGTAGCACTGCAGAGTCCTAGGTTTTCATGGTTAACAATGAGAGCTCTCAAATTAATGCAGGGATGATGGAATGCTTATATAATTTATTAAGCATGTGATAATTTCATCTGCCCAGCTTTTATGTGTGAGTTTCAAAACACACATCGCCACATTTGAAAGCATTTTGGACTAGCAGGTTTTAGTATTTAATAAATGAGGGTCACAGTTAATAAAAATGGCTGATATTCACGTTGGTCCTTCATGTTTGAGAGCAGCGTTAAATGGGATGATTTTGCACTTTTAAAAGTGTCGTTCCCCCTTGAATACTCAGGCAGCCAAGCTTTGCCTTTTTAGGCTCTAAGTATTTAAAAGCTGCTGCCCTGCTGCCCCATTCATTCCCCGTCACACTTCCAGCCACGGAGGGACCAGCTAAGGATGGTAGGGATGTTAAAATTCTGTGTCAGGAAACTGCCTGTCTCTCAGAGCATCCGTCCATTGTTGCATTTCGCTTTCATATTTTACTTTGTGAACGCAGACAAAGCCAGAGCCCTAGTTAAATTCTCCTATTGCTCATTAGACAAATGACTCACAGAGGAGTGCACTTGAAGGCTGAAGGCAGTGTAAATTGAATTGAAGGCCTTTTCTAGGCAAAAAAAAGAACCGCCCACTTTTGCTTTGATTGCCTCATGTGCCCTTTCTCCCAGCCCTGGAAACCTAGTCAACCTTGGGGCCCTTCTTGCTCCCCAAAAGCTGCAGGGTTTCAGATGTGCAGTTATTCTTCTGTTCCTTCCTCCCTTGCCCACACAGCTTTGATCCAAAAACAGTTTTTATTTGTTTTTTGCTCCCAAAAGATTCAATTTGAGGCCCTACTCCTTGCCTTTTCCGCATGAGACTCTGTAGGAAAGAATCCTTTTTCTTATCATCTTAGCTCCAAACTTTCCAACAGCCTGAGAGCTTCTTGAAAGAAAGCAGGTTGGACAAGTACACAGGAAGGTTTTCTTAACAAAGTAACTGGCTGAAGAGCTGTGTGTGAGGGATAGCCGTAGTGATTCATGGGAAACAGAAGGCACTGCGGGATCTTGCACAGCTGTGCTGAAGTTAGTGAGTATTCTGGGGTGGATGCTTCCAGGAAGAACATTAGGAAACTGACTTTGTCCTTCTGAGTTTGAGTCTGTGATAGCCTTACCTTAAGGAGCCTTTTATTCAAGTTCAGCAGTTGTTTTTTGTTTTTTTTAAGTTGCCCTGTGTGTGCACATTTTTATTTAAACAACTGTGTCACTGTGGTAGACTGTCAGTGTTTTCAGTTCCCTTTCTGAGGACTGCTCTGGTTTCTATGCTAATCTCCCCTTGTGGCATTTGTCTCTAGTAGTGTGGTAAGCTTTTAAGGCATGCAATGTTGCTCTCTCTGCATCCTCCAGACCCATTTTTGCTCAGAGGCTCAAGCCACGTCTGTGCCTCTTTCATTTGTTCAACAGAAGATTCTCAGTCAAAAAGAGCTACAAGCTTCATTATTTTTTTCCTTTAAAAATTAAAATATAAAGTGATGTTTCACCCTGAAATTTTCATATAAAGTTTAGTTTTGTTGATCCCCCTTCCTCTATTTACATCCCCTGACCTCCTGCTCTTGGGCTCGTGTCATTGCATGCACAACAGTTCTCTCTCAGCTTTCATAGTTTATGTATTCTGTCACTAGTCTACACTGCAAACATGTTATCTGCTATATAGTCCATTTTCTAGTTTCATGATCTCCAGCCACATCCATGTTCATATATGTTCTCATATGATAGAGAATACACTATTTCTCTTTCTGAGTCTGAGAAATTTCATATAATAAAATGATTTTCAGATTCCTCATTTTAATATAAATTTCAAAATCTCATTTTCTTTATAGCCGAGTAAAGTTCTTTTGTATGTATGCACCACATTTTTGTTATCTTTATCTCTTGATAGAAATCTAGAATAGGTCCTTTTCTACCATATAATACTGAACACAAATATATACGTATCTCTTTACATGCTGCTGAGTCCATTAAAGTAGTCCACAGAGAGTATTGAGATGGTAAGAAGTGGGAGGTCTTTGAATTCTGTGGAAGCTTTCTCAGTCACCTCAGGTGGGCTTTGATGCAGAAGTTAGAGCGCCAGAAACTCATGGTCACACAGAACGTCCGCTGAGTCAGTGGCTCACAAATTTTAAAAATGGAATTCACAGAGCGCAGAGGGCAACTTTTAGATACGTATTCGATGGTAAGAAGTTTAAGGTAAAAAGGGTCAACATCCTATACAGCAGGAGTGCAGGAGCCAGTACATCATTCAGCTGCTACTCTGGAGGCTTTGAAGGGGCTTAAATAGAAAGCAGGCAGGGTGAGGCAGCTAGGAGAGGGTGCACTGCTCAGAGCCACGGGGCCTCCTCTCAACTTCAGTCAAGTCAGTCAAGTCCTTATGAATAACTTCTGGGTAGGGCCGCTCATTTAAGAAGAGAGAGAAGGAAAAACCAGACCAGGAGCCAGAATTCCTTTGGGATTTCTGACCTCTGGCTAGGACAGCACCAAGGACAAGATTAAGAACCATTTGCTTTCAGCATCCCAGTCCCTAAAACCACCCGGTCAGTTTCTATCTCCCATCTCCCATTCTTCTCATATAACTAGTTATACAGTAGCTCTACTTTTAGTTCTTTAACGAACTTCCATATTGATTTCCATAGTGACGGTTCCACTTCCGACTTTTCAGCAGGGAATAGAGATTCTTTCCCCCGCTACTTCTTTGCAGGCATTAATTGCCATTTATTTTCTTTATGATGGCCATTCTGACTGGGTGAGATGAAATTTCAAAGTAGTTTTTCTTTGCATTTCCTTGATAGTTGAGTAAGTGAAACAGTATTTAAAATATCTGTGGACTTCTTGTGTTTCTTCTTGAGAACTCTCCAGTTCACTGCCCTATTTATTGATTAGCAGATTTGGGTGGGTTTATTTTGGGGGTTGTTTAATTTTATAGTTCTTTGAGTATTCTAGATATAAACACTGTGTCTAAAGTTTAACTGATAAATACCTTTTGCCATTCACCTTGTAACCTGTCCTGATAGGACTGATAGTTTCTTTTGCTATGAAATTTCAAATTTACTAAATAGTCTAATATGAATTAGATGACTAATGTAAATATTCTAATATGAATGAGGAACTGTTTTTAAGGGTTGAGCATTAGGAAAGTTGAGAACCAGTAGTTCAAGTGCTGCCCCTCTTAATACAGACACAATGATGATTTACTTTTTAACTTATTACTTCTGAAGAACTATATCTAGACTCTGGTTGTATACAAAGTATTTCTTCTACAATTTCTATTTATTTAAAAAAAATTGCATCCCCACCAAAGTTTAATAGGAGCTTTGACCTCTTAGAAAACAATCCTTTTTATTGTTATATTATAATTTGATTTTCATTTATGAAATTTCTAAAGTCAATCTGATCATTTTAAAAATTTAAGTTTAATTTAATGTGTGTGTTCTGTCAAATGAAATTATTTAGGAAATTCTAATATTTTGAAATAGGAAAGTTGTAACATAAATAGACTCATTTGCTATGTAATAATTATCAGCGTAAAGTTTCTACAGTCCTGAATGTTATATGATGAATCTAGTGTCCCATCATTCAGCATGCCGAAGCAGGAGAATTGAGTATCTGAGGATACCCTTGGATATAGAGCAAGATATTGTCTCAAAAAATGAAGAAAAATATCCTATAATAATAATAAATAATAATGTTCTTCAACACCACATGTATGAGATAGCATATACTATCTGCTTACAAGATTTGGGGTACTGTTTTATATTAAATATTATACTAATGATCTGTGTGGCGGTTTGAAAGAAAATGGCCACCAAAGGGAATGGCGCTGTTAGAAGTTGTGGCCTTGTTAGAGGATATGTGTCACTGTGCGGACAGTCTTTGAGGTCTCTTTTGCTCAAGCTTCACTCAGTTCGACAGGAAATCAGCTTCCTGTTGCCTGCAAGATGTAGGACTAGCTCCTCCAGCAGCTCATCTGCCTACATGCTACCATGCTCCCTGCCATGCTGATAATGAACTGATCCTTTCAAACTGTAAGAGAGCCCTCTCAATTAAATGTTTTCCTTGTAAGCGTTGCCATGGTCATACTGTCTCTTCAGAGCGATAGAAGAAACCCTAAGACAGATTGCATTATTTTAAAGAGAGCAATATGTTAATTATCATAATGATAAACTTCAGTTAGAAGGCAAAAAAAAATCATTAATCCTGAGTACATTGTACATTGAGAAACATGCATTGCATCCCAAAGATAGAACCTAGAGCCATAGTATTTAAGTCTTCTGCATTCTCAAATCAGCGAGACAGATGTTGTCTTCTGCTTTTCACGTGAGTAATCCCTACTCGGCTTATGCTTTCATAGTGACTTTTGCAAAAAATTGACAGTTTAGGTAAAATTAGTTAAACAAGAAAAGTCCCGTTCATTTATTCTTCAGGAACATTCCAGCTGGCTGACAGAATGATTTACATGGCAATGTGTTTGTGGACAGTGCAGTGTTGAAGTAGACCAGGGAAGTTTTCATCTGAAGACACCTATAGCAGTTTTTTACTCAGTTATGAATTTCTTCCTTTAAATGAAAAGGAACACATGAATAAGAAAATACCGATTTCAGCATTGTTGTTAGCTAGCCATCGATTGGGTCATGGATAAGCCTTCATTAAGAAAGTCTGTGGAAATTTACTTACTTGCTGACAGGGAAAGCTTTCTAAAATAGGACCGCTTCTCATTTTGTAGAATGGGTAAAATATGGTCCTATTTGAAAGAGAATCCAAGTTTCTATTAACTTCTTAATTAAATGTTCTATCCTCTAATTTCATGAGCAAATATTGCTCATAGCCACCTTACAAAACACCCCACTCCTGGTAATGATTAATATTGTAGTATGGGTTAACTCTTTGTATTTCTTTCTCAACATTTGTAAAGGATTTCAGCTGTGTTAGACTTATTTTAAGCAACTTTGAATGAAAGCCATCTAGCAACTTTCTTAAATCTAACACACATGTTTATAACCACGCTTTAATCTACATCAATTCTTCCTAATGACAGGACACTTTACTTTGGGTTTATTTGGATAAAATGTTCTAAACACATTTCACTGCCCCAGGCTAGTGGCTTGACAAAATGAGGAACTAGTCTTAGTGAGTAATATTTTAAAGAGAGGGAGATGCCAAAAGCCTTGCGGGGAGAAACATATCCCTAAAGATTATTACCATGGTGTCTACCAGAGTGAGAAGTGGGTGGCATAATATTCTGAGATATAAATTCTCTGAGGCAGAACATAGAATTTTACTACCTCGATGTAATAAGATATATTGTGCTATCAGCAAAGGCCAGGGAGCTCTATGTGATTAAAATAAAAAAGGATCCAAGTATCTGCCTTTAACTACCATTTAATGATAACGATTTTTGTCTTTAACATTTATATTGGGAGTCCAGAGAGGCAAGCTGCAGGCTATCTAATAATAATATGAATAATAATAACTAGCAATTGAATTGCCCTTTCCTTCCTCCTAGTTCTTAGCAGCCTATGTTTATTCACACAGAAAGACCTCCTCCTTCATCTAGGTTTATATGGTAATGGAAATATTAGCTTAAAGATTCCTGTTATGTACCACATGTTAATGAAGGCAATTTAGCATTAGATTTACATTTGAGGAGATAAGTCAGCAAGGGAATATTGTGTATTCATCTCTTTTATATGCTATCTCATTTACTCTTCCTGCCAACCCTTTAAAGAACATACCGTCACTCCTTTATTTACTTTTACAGATGTGGAAAATTAGCCCCTGAAGCCAATAAAGGAGGTTTCCATCCAGGAGAGACCTGAAGTGGACTCATACTATATGATAAAAATCCAACTGTCCAACATTTAGAATGCAATTTTTGTTTTTGTTTTTGGTAGCATGGTATCAAATGTGAAGGCATTCCTGCTCCCTATAGATGGATTAAAGAATTTCAATAGGTGGACATAAACCTTGACTTCCCTTAGAATAGACAGCACATGCAGTAGTCTTATTTCCTAGTCTACAAGGCACCAAGCTAAGGCCAACCCATTTCAGAGTTATGGAGAACATGAGCTGTCAACGGCCCTCTAGATGCTCCTCCAAACGCTTTGATTTCACTCTCCTCCACATTTTCATGTCTATTATTCTTCCCCATTTGATGGAAATTTCTTGATACTGAAGCACACTTTTGTATTTTCTGATTTCCCCTTAAAGAAAAGCTGCTAAGAAATTTGCTACAATAATAAAATTGAGCTGGAATATGAAAGGTCAATATGTAGTAAAAGATAGGGACATGGAGTGATGACTATGTTGTTATTAAATTTTGCTATTTGTATATCACAAATATAGTTATATATGGTATCACAAGTATAGTTATTTTATGTATTGTTAATAGATTTTGACCTCCAGAAATAAAATAGGATATGTATTTTTGTATAGATACTGCTGTAGATTCTAAGTGCATAAGCAGAGTGTCCCAACAGTCTTGAAAATTTCAAAATAAAGAAAAAACATAGTAGCTTAGGCTAGAAAATGTTTTTAAAAATCAAATATCACATGGATAATCTTCCATCCACAACAGTAAAAAATTATAAGCAGTAAAAAAATGATGACTCTTAATCATATAGTATTCAGGTACCACTTCTTGATTTTAAAAAAGCTCAACATTTAACATGATTGGTTAAGCCTGGCAAAGGCACATGTGTTGGTTACCTGCCTTGTCACGGTGTCAACTGCCTGAGCAGAATCAACTTTAAGAGGCCAAGACTGGTTATAAGTCATGGTGTGAGGATGCAGGCCATCGTAGTAGGGAACATGGGACAGTGACTGCAGCTTTCAGCTCCTGTGACAGGAACACCAGGCTGTTGGTCACATCTGGGAACATTAGGAAACAAAGCAGGACTGGTCTGTGAACCTCAGGTTTACCCCTGAATTACCTTCTTCATCCAGCTAATCTCTACTTCATAAATGTTCTATTACCTCCCCAAACAGGCCCACCAACTTAAAAACACATGTTCCGTTACTTGAGCCAGTGCAAGACATGTTACCTCTAGACTAAAACATTACACACAGAAGTATCTTTCCTGCTAATATTTGAAAACGAAATCGGCCACCACCACACAACTAAGAAATGTTTATGTCCTTTTCAATTTCAGGGGAGGCTATGGTCATGATTTCGGGAAACGTCCTTGGATAACAGGAGATGAGAGTATTGTAGGTCTTATGAAGGACATCGTGGGTAAGTACAAAACACAGTGAATATTTTTCCAAAAGAATTGTGAAGATATAACTTAGTTCTAAAAGTAAGTGATAGATCTTATTAACATCCTGACTTTCTAAATTAATCAAAAGTGAAAGGAAAATGTACCTTCAATATTATTATCCAAAAGCTTTTATGAAGAATATAATATCAATATAAAAAGTATGAAAATAAATATCTGTTATTTTTAGCTCTTTCAAGTATCTCTCTGTTTATTTCATTCTTTATTTTGTGTTACTGGGGATGGGTCCTAGTTCCTCACTCAAAATATCAAGTGTTCTCCACTAAATTGCACTCAGACCGCCTAGGTCTGTGCTTGTTTTTAACACAGTCTTCCTCAATAACCCAGGCTATTTAAGAATTCTTGCCTTGATCTCTTGTGTGCTGGGATTATAGGCATGCCCAGCTTCTTATATGCTTTGAAACCCCTATTTATCACCTTCTATAAGGAAAAACACATTTTATTAATTTATAATGAAATAATTAAAAATATATTATAATGCTATTACATGATAAACATTAATTTTCTTTAATAAATATGTTTAGTGTAAAATACTAGAAGGACTGTTTCAGTTTAATCCTTGGTGATCTATTTAAATTTAGATTCACCCAGGTGAAGAAACCAAGGAGGTGTTATGGGGGTCTTGAGTTTATGACTAATAAGAATGCATAGTGTGATCCCATCCTAAACTTGACTAACTTTACTAAGAAACAAATGGATAATGTTTTATTGGTGTGCGTGTGTGTATGTTAGAATAAAAATGAACCTCAGAAGCTCACATATTTGAAAGTTTGATTCCTAGCTGGTGGACTGTTCAAGAAAGTTTAGGAGGCGTGGCCTTGTTGGAGTAAGTTTGATCTTATTAGAAAAGCTGTGTCGCTGGGTAGTGGGCATTGAGGTTTCGGAAGCATATGCCAGGCCCCATCCCTCTCTGGCTCTTGTCAGTTGATCAGGATGTAAGCTTTCAGTAACTGCTCCAGTACCTGTCTGCCACCATGATCCCTGCCATGGTGGTCATGGACCCATCTTCTGAAACTGTAAACAAGCCTCAATTCAGTGCTTTCCTTTGCATGTGCCTTGGTCATGATATTTCATCATAGCAACAGAATAGTAACTAAATCTCTCTCTCTGTCTCTCTCTGTGTGTGTGTGTGTGTATGTGTGTCTGTGTGTGTGTATTCATGAGTAGATGTGTCTGCAGAGGCTAGAAGAGGCCTCAAGTCCCCTAGAGCTGGAGTTCCAGGCAGCTGTGAGCCATCCAACATGGGTACTGGGAATGCATCATAGGTATTTCATAATGCCTTTAATTATGGAGTCATCCATTCATCCCTGAAACTTTAACTGTAATATGATTGGTGCTACTTTGTGGCATAGTGAGTTTCTACAATTAAATTTTGTATTCTGTTGGTAGAATTCATGATATTTTAAATAGTAAATTAACTTTTTATTTCATTGGCTTAAATATTTGGCATTGGCTGAATTTTTTGTGAAATTTATAGCTTGTTATACCTTTCCAGCTTTGGTATGCTATATGAAAACATTTGATGTATTTTTGGAAATACCCAGTTTTTGTGTGGTTTTGGAAATCTCACACCCTTATCAGAAAGAATAAAACTATCTTTATTTTTGTTTCATTTAATTCTGGGCTAGTAATTTGATGATTCAATCAGCATGGATGACAAGTGGAATTAGAGCAGAGGAATGAGACTCAAATGCAGAAAGGCTTACAGCAAACCCCTAAAATGTAAGAAATAGAATATATTCTCAAAAAATAATCTATGGTTCTTTGTTAGAAATCCCAAGGCTGTAGCAAAGAAGAAATGAAGACAAAAAAGTCCCTGGTTTTCTCCTGGCAACAAAATAAAATTAATATGCGCATGACCTCTAAAAACACAAGAAAGCCCAGTACTTATCCCTGTGACTCGTGCTAACATAGGAACTAAGTTTTTAGTTGACTGAGTATCATACATATGCATGGAAATACATTTTATCTGAATTATCACTCAGAAATTATTTAAGGAACTGAAAAATACGCAAACTCTCAATGAACAAAATCGAAATCAAAAACAAATGATGTCCCCGCTATTTGGAAAATCTATTAGCAGAATGACAATTCCTAATTGCTTTTGTATAAATAAACAAATACAAATAAATACGCAATACATCAATTTTTTAATGGAAAAACAAACAAATGGCAACCCTTTCAGTACTTTCGTAATTATCTTTCAAAGGTTTGGAAATTACTCAGTCAATCAAATGTGGGAGTCTGCATGAAGATAGGAATAAAAGAGATCCATTGAGAGACTGTATACACCATATACAAATGACCCTCTTACCCTGCATGTGGCCTTCAGGTGCCTCCTATATCGCACTGCTAGAGAAGACTGGGGGTTGAAAAGCAGGGGAAAGCCAGACCCAGTGAGAGGAATAGAATGCATGTCAGTCAGTCCATGCTTACATAACAAAGTGTTCAAAATGGAGAAGCTTTAAAAGACACCTTTTTTTCTCTTTGATACCGACAGCTGTGATCTCAAAGCCACCAGGCTCTCTTCCTGGCTTGCACAAGACAATTTCATATTTCCCCCCAGTGGCCTTTCTTTCCTTTAAAAAAGCTAGTCATACCTGATTAAGACCTCATCTGTATGGCCTCAATTATCCTTAATTAACACAGGGGATTGGGGCTTTACCATATGACCGTAGGAAGACACATTTAACTCAAAACATATAAATGGAAGCATACTCTTCATAGCAGCCAGAACTCACCAGAAGACTGTGTGCCTTCTCTGTGCTTTTAACCTGAAGGCTCAAAGAGGAGGCTGTTCCCCTGCCCAGCAACTCAGTGGGACCACCTTACTATAGACTGCACCATATGTTTAATAATCATCTTCTACATTGTAAAATATGTCACTATGCTATCTGTTACAAAATTTGTAACTCGGATAAAAAAAAAGTTGTGAGCAAAAGTAACCTTACTTCATTCCAATTTTATTGAGTTCCTAGTGTGCAAATTTCTATTGGTTTAACGTGGAGGTGTTATGGAATCTAAATATTGAATGCACACTGAAAATACCATCTCCGATGGCACAGAAAGATAACAAGAACAATATAAGCAAATGTGCCTCTATAGACCAGAAGTATAGCTGCTATGAAAGGGCTCAGAACTTTGCAAGTGTGGCTTTTGGGGCAGCAAAGGAAACAGCTCAGAGACTGAGATCTGCGTAAAGAGCTTTTCACAAGAAGCTGTAGTGTATTGTGCAACCTGGATTCTGGGATCTGAAACCCAATAGCCCAGAATGCCAAAGGGCATCCAAGCTCAGGAAGGCTAGAAGTACAGGATCTCCGGCTCTACTGGGAAGTTTTCTAGGATCAGCACTCTTGATCTGTTAGAAATCCCTGTGCATGACAAGAAAAGAAGCTTATAATCTCTATTATAGGTAGTAGTTCAGTTTTGGAAAACCATTTGTATTTGTTGAAATTTCTAACAGGTAAAAAAAAAAAGAAAACCTACAAATAAAGTTTTATATTAATTCAACATGAGATTTTTGTTTCTTTAGTTGTAGAGTGTGCATTGTGTGTGTGTGTGTCTTTTTGTATGGCAATAATAGTTTTTTTTTTCAGATAATAATTCCATTCTAATCATGTTATTTTGTGTCTAGTATTTATCATCCTCAAAATGGGGAGTTAGAATGTTTATATACAGGCCCGGAAAGTAGTAAGATGATATTATTTAATGAGATTTATTTATAAAGCCAATAAGCTCTATATAATTTTCCTTTGACCATTTAAAAGCTTATAGGTCTATTGCAACTCATTAAATGTACAAGTGTTTTGTTGCTCAATAAGTACAGGCATGTCACGTCAAGAAAGAAAATTTCAAAGCAGTTACCTTCTACTGTTATTAGTAAGGAAAGAAAAAAGGACTATAGATGTTCAGCTTGCTTAGAATAGAAAATCATGTGACCATTTTTAAATTTGAAGAAGCTACATTAGTTAACCTCCGCTTTGTGAAGCTTTATCTAGTTTGAAAATTATATACAGTGTCATGTAATTCATGTTCTGATGCATTTCTAATCCTGGAAACCAGTCGAGACTATGTTAACAATCATTTGATTAAATTCTGACACCAGTGTCCCAGGGTTAGTTCACATTCCATAGGTTCGGGGTTTAATCCCTCTCCGGTGCCCCAGCTTGTGACACCTACCATAGGTCCCTACTTGGAGATGACTATCTGTTTATTGGGATTTCCACAATTCACTCCTTGGTTGTGATAACATGGCAGCAATTTACAGAGCATGAGGTATACTTTCCATATTCTAACCTGCTGATTTGAAAGGACACAGCCCAGCATGGAAGTAAGGAAGCTCAAGGCCATGTGGCAGGGTTGCCATGAAGCCTGTTCAAGTTTACTGTGCTCTCAGTGCTCAGGTCTGCTCTGGGGCCTGGTGTGCAGTCACTGCCCAAACAAGAAGCAGTAGGTGAGATGACAAGGTCAACTATCTGGTCACATGATCTCTCCCAACTTCACCTAAGTCACAGCTGGGAGTAAAGAGACAAACATAGCAGATATTTCTTCTTTTCTTTGAAAATTTTTATTTGGATGTTGTATTAATTAAATTAGAGATGTTTTGGTTTTCAATGTGAAAAGGCATATAAAAATAATTATTCTTGACATATCAAAAGTCTATTTTGTATACCTGAAACTCAATAAAATATATAAATAATTTCCCAAAACCTTAAATCTTATATAAAAATTATTGTAGAGTTAAATAATTGGTTTTCTGCTGTAACTCATAATGTGATCAGTGAAATATCCCTAGAATTGCTTTATTGTATACAGAATATAAGTATATAATTTTTATAAAACTGAATTATAAGCAGTATTCTTAAAGACTAATTTTATAATTTAAATAAATGTCATACCCTAAATTATTTCTAAAATTAAATGTAATAGAGAAATATTTATCCCTTGATATAATTTTAAAAAACAATTTATTTAGTATATATGCAGTATTCTGCCTGCATGCCAGAAGAAGGCATCAGAAGATCTCATCACAGATGGTTGTGAGCCACCAATGAGGTTCCTGGGAATTGAACTCAGGACCTCTGGAAGAGCAGCCAGTGCTCTTAACCAGTGAACCATCTCTCCAGCCTGTGCAGCAAACCCACAAAGACAACTGACCTGAGCTTGTGGGAGCTCATGGACTCTGGATGGACAACTAGGGAGCCAGCATGGGACCCACCTAGGCCCTATACATCTTGGCAACAGCTGTGTAGCTTGTTTTTTTTTTTTTGTGGGGACCCTAGTGGTGGGACCAGGACCTGTTCCTGATGCATAAGATGGCTCTTTGGAACTTATTCCCTATAGTGGGATGCCTTATTCAGCCTTGATGCAGGAAGGAGGAGCTTTGTCCTGTCTCAGCTTCATGTGGCTTGCTTTGTTAATTTCCATAGAAGGCCTTACCCCATATAAGTGGAGATAGAGAAGGAGAATGTGGATGGGGAATAGGGAGAAGTGGGGAAGGGGAGAAAGGAGAGAGGGGAACTGTGGCTGGTATGTAAAACAAATTTTAAAAAGTGAAAATCAATTAAATTCTTGCATTAGTATGAATAGTTCTTTTTCTATCTTTTTTGATAATATGAAAGAACAAAATTAGCAAAATCTTCATTGGCTTTATTTCTGCTTTAGAATTGGGTAGCATTTCCCTGAAGTAGATGTTGTATGACAATAGCAAATATCTATTCACCTTAAGTAAGGGACCTTACAAAAGACCAAAGGAACAATACCAACAAAGTCCAACTTGATGACCAAATGAGCTTGTTAGGATAACTTACACGAGTGTGAGTAACACATGGGTAGTTGTATCAGTGGCAGCCCACCACAGCAGAGGCAGTGGCTCACAAGAGCCGAAACCTTGGCGTGCTTTGCACAGCTCTCAGGTGGCAAGTATGCTCTCCTCAGTAATTCTTCCTGCCTATTAATCTTCTAGGGGAAAGGCATTGGGGATCTGGTAAGTGGTAGGGACTTTTCTGGCACTTATAAATTTCCTCATTAGGTCTTCAACTTTTCTTGAGAATTTCCCAAATTTGCAGGAGCTTCCCTCAGGGATGGCATGTTTGAATTCAGAGAAAATTGTTGCAGGGACTTGGGAACTTACCTCAGTGACAGAGTGCTTGTCCAGCAAGATCTAGGCCCTGGGTTCAGTCACTAGCCTCAGAAACAAGCAGACCAGGGGAACTGCTACAGAGCATCAGAGTAGGTGTCCCTATGAGTTTAGGAAAGGAGTTTGGCTTTATCCATAGAAAAGAACCAAAGAATATCCCGAGAGAGAAAGGGGAGACAGACTATTCATGGTAAACTTAGTTTCCTTTCAAGGAAAGACAGGGAGACATATTGTTTACATCAGGTGTCTGTGGGTTACATGTCCTGTGAAGGAACTGAGGCACAGGGAATGGTAGTGTGCCAATTAAAAGTGGCTCATTTGGAACTCTGACTAACTCTCTGGTACTGTTTTTTTTAAGGTTAGGTAAGAAATTGGTTTCTCTTGGATGACTTGAAATAAGAATGCCATTTCATTTTTTTTTTTGACCTTTTTATTGGAAACACAATGTGGGAGTTTTGTCTTAATCAATGGCTTTGTATTTTACATGTTTTTCATTGTGTTTGTCAAAGAAAAACCATACAGAATTTCCTTTTACCTTGGTTGCAAAGTGGTTCTAAGAAGGAACTAACTCCAAATTGAAAGTAACAAAAATTGTTAACAACTTCAAAATATTGTTTCTTCTATACATATTACATGTTCTATTGCATTGCTCCTTCCCTCCCTCTCTCTCTTTCTCTGAGTGTGTGTGTGTGTGCACATGTGTGTACATGCGTATGTGAATGCATGTGAGTGTGTACATATCCTCAGATGGAACTCAGGACCTTGCATAGAGTAGACAAACACTCTATTACTTTGCCATGCTTCCAGCTTTATTGCAAATTTTGCTATTCTTTATGTTGTATATTAAAAGCTTCAAATTGTCTCCAGAAGATGATATGACTTAAAATCATAAAATAATGTAAAAAAATGAAGTGTAGCAAAAGTCAGATTACTTTTCATTGCTAACTATGTCATAAGCAGACGGAGCTGTCTTATTCTGATCATTGTTGGATCTTCTAGTTACTTGAAAGCATAGTCTTTAATTTAGTATAAGACTCTTCAAAAGCAAGCAATAAGAGGGCAGTGATGGTTATTATGTATATACATTGATATGTAGAGTAGAGTGAACTGGAAGAGAAAGAGATAGCGAACAGCCATATTTATTCAGACATAAAAAAATTTCAATTTTAGATATGAAGAAAACCTATTAATAAAACATTTTGTATAGAGCCAACAATTCCACAGCACATGGAACATGGAGTAGCTTTCCCTTATAATTAATGTCATATTATCAAGATGCTAGAAATAGATGTGCTGGAGAAGATTATTGGGATCATTATTAAGTCTACTTCCCCTGGCTACATAAAAATCACCAAGGGCCAGATACATGTATTTGATCTTTTTAAAATGTAAAATTAATCTATTTCCTTTCTGAAACTTGTGGTTGAGCATAAGAGGAGCAATGACCTACGGGTGACATACTTCAACTCTCCCAGACACTGCTTCATGCCCTGGCCATCTCTAGGGGCCATAGGAATTTGTAACTAGACAAATTTCCTTGGTGCTTTGCCTAATTATAGTCCTGACATCAAATGCACAATAGCATTTGCATCTGCTTAATAAAGAAGAGGAAGGATGATATGACAGTCTGAGTGGACTCTCTTACCAGACGGTAAGCAGCTTGGGGACTTGCTCTTCTCAGCTTGCAAAACTTTGAAATTATATTGGGATTAGAGAGACAAAGAAAGAAACTGGTTATGAACCTGGTTCTCCCATATTTGATTTATGGGGAATGTCTTACAAATGGTGCTTCCAAATGAACAACAACAAAATTCTTATTTGTGAGACTTTGAGTTAGTTCTATTTGAATATCAGTTTCCATATTGATATAAAGAAGGAAACCCACAATAGGTTCTTCATCTCGTTGCTAAGAAGACTGTGTGAAATAACACAAGTTGCAGGTTTCAAACTGTTAGTGCACTTCCTGAACAGAGTCTGTGATGGTTCTGCTCACTTTAGACTCCCGGGAGTGGCTGTTGAGACAATTCTGAAATTAAAAAGCATCAGTGCATAGTAATGGTCCCATAAATATTACCTTGCTAGAATTCAATGTAAGAAGGCAGTGCTTGTATTTAGCTGCCAAAAACAAGCAGGAAACACTCACATCTGATCAAGCAACTCGTATTTTGACATTTATCAAAGAAAATCACAGGTGGTCCCTTAAGGGGAAGAGCCTTCCAAGTTTTAAGCTTTCAGGAAGCTTCTAAAAAACTGTGTTCTGAATAATTTTAGGTCATGATGTTTCCTTATTAATTCAAAGAAAGCTCTTAGGACAGGAAGGGGAACAAGGAGAGGCAACTTGAAAGAGTTTCATTTAACATTAACAATTTATCTCTTAGATAATATTGAAATATTGTAGAACATTTTTTCAGAGGTACAACTTGAACCCATGAGGTCAATTAGGTAAACTTCCTTTTGAAAATAAAGTAAAAATTAGTTCAGTTGGCATTGCTGTGATGTTAAGAATAAATTATTCTTAAGTGCCTCTAGTTATACTCACAGTAAACATTTCTGTTAGTGTTTCAAGACTTTAATTCTAGCATGCCTCCTGGGTGTACCTGAGTATGCACATTTGCAACTTAAATAAATGGATCCTGTCTTTGGGCAGGGCTCAGCAGTAGGTTAGGGTGGCATTCGGTGAAGTACTCTGGTGAATTTCATACGCAGTAGTCAATGTTGGGACAATTATGCGAAAATAAGTAATCATTCAAAGTAGTGAGGGACTGTTGGCAAAGCATTGGTCAAAGAATGAGCGTGCCCTTGAAAGTGAGGGAGAAATGTCATGAGTAAGCCAGGATTGGTTCAGAACAGTGCATCTGGAGTGGCTATGTTTGTGGTGTCAGAACTGGCCCATGCCAGAAACATTTTGGGTCCAATAAAAAGAGTATGTAGCATGTGACAGACCAAATTTCCCAGAACATTGTAGTCTTAATCAATATGTAGTGCTTAAGCAAAAATAAATGTCTGGGTTTCTACAAAAAGCTCTTCTTTAACCTCTTCCATTTCTTTGTTTTCTTCTAACAACTATTGTGTTTTCTGATCATTTTTATTTGTTTTTAAATGCTTCCCCCATTAATTCAGTTTTCTTACAGTATTGTTTTCTTTCTTTACTCCTTCTGTTGTCTGCATCAAGCTTTTTAAAAAATGGTTTTCACAATAAATACTTATCAATAACAGAGAATCAAGCTGTTGGATAGGGTTTTATCTCAGAAGCAACAGTAAAATAAGTTATACTGCTGTTAGAGAAACAGCTAGAATAGAGCTAATAACATTTATTTTAATACCATATTTCAAAAGGTATGTTGTATGTAGGAGAATGCATATACCATTATATGTGATATAAGCTTACTATGTCCATTTACTCTGTGTAGACATGTAGATGGAGATTTATTTTCCTGGCTACGTGGCTTCAAACCTAATTCTTCTTAAGATGACCAGGGATGTTTTTAATGTCCACCGCCTCTTCACCAATTGTACAACAAATAAAGAAATCCAGATAGCAAAGACAAGTAGCCTCTGACCAAAGGAAAATACAGGTTCCTCCTTGAATACCTACGTTGATTAAGAATTCATTAGTTAAACACTCATTTCCAGTGACCTCACTTCAAGTCAACTTACACTAGAAATTATTGGACTCATTATCCCATTGACTTCTGTGTTTCTAAAGGGAACGCTACCAGAGTTCTATGCCTGTGAATAAACAGTGTACAACAAGAATTATATATTTTCTCTAACAACTTTAAGAACTCTTTGATGATCGTTTCTTCAGTATTGGTGAAGAAATCATTCTTCTCAAATAGGCCTAGCTTTCTGGAAAGTTGAACCGCAGAAGGTGAGAAGTATTCCTAGGTTGTCACATCCCAACTGTAGGCTCTGTCTCCCATCTACTTCCAGTTCTCCAACCTTGGGAATCAGGTCCCATGGTGTGTAGGTAATAAATGTCTTAATTTTGCATATGTTTTCATCAGACACTACACATTTATATTGTCTTTTTATCCCTACGGATGAGCAAATATTTAAGCTATGGTATTTTGTCATGAAGCTCTTTCCTCTTGACAACCATGACCAATCTCATTGTAGTAACAGTGAGATATGCTTGGCAGAGTTGACTTCTGTTACTAAAGGTGAGCTTTAGTTTGATGTCAGGAACATCCAACGTTAAAGATATGGTTAACCCTAATATCATTTTAAGTTTATTTTAAAAAATTACACACATAAAAAGTACTCTTCGGGAATTTTGCAAACTAATAATATGATAAATCACTGTAGGTTTGTGGGCCATAGAAAATGATTAGTATTTTGGCTTTGTTATTCATAACATCAAAAGAGGAGTATGATTTTTAACTGTATACATGCATGCATATATTTGTATAATGTGGTAAGTGGGGCAGATGGGGACCCTCCATTTTCATAATTTTCATAATGACACATCAATATACTCTTATCTCTAATAACACTGATATGCTCAAGTAAAACTCTAGCCTTGTTTTCCAACTACATTCCAAACCAACAAGAAAAACCTCAAATATGATGCATCTTTGATGATTATTTTCCAGGAGCCCACGAGAAAGAAATAGTTCTAATGAACGCTTTGACTGTTAATTTACATCTTTTACTGGTAAGATTTCTTTAACATCTGTGTTTTGAGTTCTCTCATTTACAAAATCTGAAGTGTTTCTATTTTAAATTCATAAGTAAGTCTCCGATGGTCTATTTATTAACGTGTGAGATGGTCTATATTTTCACCAAAACATTCTAGACCATGATCTCATGGTTCCTTCTCAATTGTGAAAGAGTCATTTCTTACAAAGAGCTTTAGAGTAATGAGTTCTCTAGAGAACAGAAGGAAAATAGTAATAGCACTTAAAGGAGAAAGTTGCTCAGTGAGGACCCTCACTGGCAAGCTCTGAGCCTCTCAGAAAGGATGACTCCCTATGATGAGAAAACAAGCTAGTTGTTTCTAACATCAAAGTAAAGCGCATCTTTGGTAGCTGAAGTCGAGTCTGCCAAATGTGTTTCATTGTTATCATAGTGTGATTGATCATAGTTATCAAGACAAAAGAGTTGCATGAGAAACCATCACAGATTAAGTACCTTTGGGGTTTATTCATACAGAGAGAGAGGAAAAAAATAAATGTTGCATTCTGATGAAAACATGGAAGAGTATGTTTTCGAATAATGTCTAAAAGTTCATACATCCTAAGTTCTGACTTCCAACTAATTACTTAGTGTCTCTTTACGGTTAGTCAAGCTTCTCAGTGTCTCTCAGAAATAGTGTTTCCCTCTGTAGTAATGAGGACAACAGTGTCTTCCTCATAGATGTACAGAACTCAATGAGGTAATACTTGAAAATTAATTTAGCACCCTGGATCATAAGGAGCATGCTGTTAAAACGTGTTGTCATCTGTATTAGAGTCTGTGCCAAGCTTATTGTTCAGGGGCTTCATGGAGAAATGAAAGGGCCAGTGAACCAGTAATGTACTTATGGCTGGTGCCTCTAAGGTGGACAAGGGTATCATGAGAGGGCAGAGACATGCTAGGCTGGTACTAAACCAAAATGCCATAAAGCAAGCATCCAGACAACAGGGAAAGGTGATAAAGGGAACCAAACTGGCATTGCAAGATATGTAAATAAGTCACGCATAGAACAAGCTATTTCAGCCACACTCTAGAGAAATTACTTTTAAATGCTTAAGAAGATAAATTTTCAATTAACATTTAGGTAAAGCCTTAGAATATGTTTTATCTGGTTCACATTTTCCTCTGAGTTTGTTTTCCATTGATAAATGTAATGAGGCAATATCTTCACCGTATTCATAATTCATTGGAAACTAGACTAATTGGAAAGATACCCCTGTCAGACACCTTAGATGTTTAATTAATTAATGTCTTTAAAATGTTGGAGTTTACAAAATGAAAGTGTGGCATAAAGGAGCAAATGAGTAAATTGTGCGTTAATGCTTCTCAATAACTCTCTCTCATTGTAGTTATCATTCTTTAAACCTACACCAAAGCGGCACAAGATTCTTCTAGAAGCCAAAGCCTTCCCTTCTGATCATGTAAGGATTTCTTCAAGTTATATTTATGATCTTTCTACTCTTCCTAGCAGGACATATCATTTTCCAGACTTGAATGTTTATTCACTAGTCATTTCCAAGTAAGCTGACTAAAAAGATCTGTCAAGTGCTTTTGATTTACAGTTTTTTTCTAGATAGTAGATTTATTTCTTTCGTTCAAGCAAAACATGTGTTCTGGGAGGAAAGGACTGAATGGGGACATTGATTTATTAGTCTTTTTAAAGATGTTGAGCAAATGGTTCCCTAAATCAAGTGTGGTTATAAATGTTTTATTAATTCCTGTTGCTGTTTTATTTCATAAAATCAAATCAATACAAACTCCACTGCTTAACCCTTTAGCAATGTTGAATTGTTGTATGAACTTGTATTTGCATCTCTTTTGTCATAGTATGCTAGCAACACTTATTGATTTCTTTCTATGAAAAAAAATATTAAAGATCAAGTTGGTGCGGGGAGATGGTGTTGGGTCTGTAAAGAGATTGCTGCACAGGCAAAAGGACCTAAATTGGGATATCTACCACTCACGAAAAAAGCTGTGGGCCTGAAGTCCTAGAGCAGGAGACAAGAGACACAGGAGGATGTCTGAGGCTTGCTGGATAGCCTGTTTATCTTGTCAATAACTTCTAGTTTCAATGAGAGACCCTGCCTCAAAAAAAAAAAAAAAAAAAAAAAAACAAGGTAGGGAATGATCAGGGAAGTAGCATTGGCATTGACCAATGTTCTTATACATGCATGTGAACACACACAGGAAAATGTACATATAAATACAGCCCAACACAGATTTCTTGTAGCTTACTTTAATAATAATGGTTCTTCCGGATCCATACACAGATGAAACCTTTTCATTTAGATTTAAAGAAACTTCATTTCAATCTTTTTGTTATCCTATTATATACTACACCTTGTAATTTTAAAGCATGTAATCTATTAAGACAACAAATGGTTATTTTGGGAAAAAAAAGATTAAGACCTTGCTACCTTGAAGAGAATCCCAGCTTCTCTTAGTTATTTGGCATCATTCATATCTTATTTTCTCCCTGAAGTTTTCATGTGATCCATCTTTGCTACCTGACTCTTCCATGGTGAGCTGCTATTGTATCCTCACTCAAGCCAAGCACTTCAAACTCCTCTCCCAGGTGTGATGTGCACTACCTGAGTTTTACTGTAGCAGCCCCTTATATCCAACAGCTACTCTGTACTTTTGATCACCTTTAGTATATGATACTTCAACAAATGCTCCAATTCCTGCTCCCTTACATTAAGAAGGTCCTCTCTGATGTAGCCATTCACTTTAACTTTGACATGTGGTTTAATAGAAAGGCATGGTTTCATTGTTATTTTATTATTTTTTAGAGGAGCTGTTTTACTGGACTGCTATGCTTTGGACTTAATTTAATGAATACAATTGCCTTCTTTTTCAGTATGCTATTGAGTCACAGATTCAACTGCATGGACTTGATGTTGAGGAAAGCATGAGGATGATAAAGCCAAGAAAGGTATCTGAGAAAGAAATAAATGTCCATTATCCTTCTACTTAGTGTCCATTGATTTCCCTCCATTTTCCTCAGACATTCATTATCTTCAAAGCTTTGATATAACTTCCAGGAAAGCATAAGAGACCTCTGTATTTGTTACTATTAGACCCTTTTATTTAAAGTAAGAAAAATAAATGGGAAGTATATTTATTTTCATTTTCAAGAGCTAGATACATGGCAAGAAATTTTTCTTTTAATACCAATGGGGTCTATAGTGCTCAGGCAGGTGAGAAAGGGATGTCAAATTGGGTGTGCCACTTTAAACTTCAAATATAGTTGCTGGTGCATCTCATTATAATCAAAGACTAGAAGTCACTGTGAAATTGTATGGACACTGTCTCTCATGTTCTTTTGCAAAGTATCAATTTTTTTCTTATACTTAAGATACAATAAGTTTTCTAAAGCCAATAAGTTGGAGAGTCTGGGAAACCAGTGTGTGTAGTAACCAACAAGCAGCATTAATGATATAAGAGATTCTTACATCTGTAAGACATATCTGTTTCCACATGTTATATAAATGAGTAGTTTCCAGCATAAATGAATATAGCCCCCAAGAACCAAGATTCAGGGTTACACATGACCAGCATTTCATTTTCTGGGTCCATTCTAACCAGGTATGTACATTACTAGACACCTTCAAATCAACACAAATGAGAGGTTTGTCTCACTGAAACTTTGATTTCTTATTTGATTCATGGTGACCCTTTAGACAGATGATTTCCTGTTAGTTTCTGTTGTAAGCCACCACGTTGGGCTGCCCTATGGCATAAGCTGTCTTTTTGAGGTGACTTCTGCCATGATCCTAGTCACAGTAGTGGGTTCATATATTCTAGGGTTAGAATATACATGAGGATTAGAAGTGTTACGTAGGAGGAACAGAGATAAGAAATAATCACAGAGACATAGGATAGTATCAGAAGCAAATACTAAATGCTGAGTTCTAGGGTTTTGAGCCCTGAGTTCTGAGTCCTGAGTCTACCAGTTTTTAATTTTCCATACACTTTTATACCAAAGTACAATGGGAGGGGGAGGAAGGCAAAAGACTGCTTTAACATGATACAAAGGACAACTAGAACAGTTACTTGCTTCATTACTTTGAGACATCAAGCCATTAATTGATGAGAAAAGCATACCCTAGACCAAGCATCCTGAAGGCAACCACTTCCTAGATCAAACCTCCTAATTCAGAAGGAGCAGAAGTATGCTTGATTTCTCTGATCTTTGGTCAGGGTGGACTGGATCTAACTGTATGTGCAATCTTAATGTCCAAAACACCAAGTAACCACACCCTAGGTCACAGTGTGTAGTGAGAGTTTTTGTCAACAACTTTGAGCAAGCTAAAACTCTCTGACTTTCAGACAAAGTGAAATAGGTTCACAATTTTGTGCCTCCACAAGTTTCTAAAAAATTCACCTTAGTCAGTTTTTGAAAACTGTTGTTCTCAAACTGTTTTAGAAGTTTAAAAGAGTTCTATGTTGCTAGTTCCTAAGTAGAATTTTTGTAATTACTAAGATATATATATATATAATATATATATGTATATTAGTTCTAATAAAAAAGAGATTTCAATATCAATGTTTTTACTGTTTGGTAAATAAACCCTAAGACTCTTCTAATAAAAACTGCACAGAGACAGACATACACACACAGACACACACACACATACACATGCACACACACCTACTTGTCCATACAAGTCTTCTAACATGGAACTTTGGTCAATAGCAAGAAATTTGAAAACTTACATAGAAGGATAATAAGGGATTATTTAAAATGGCTTTCTACATGATATTAAGGCAATTACTTATGCACTAGCCCCAAATTTTGTCATGTTTGGTACAAGAGAAGATTTGTGGAGAGCTGAATGTACCTTAAGCTTGCTCACCCCTAAGCAGATGCTTCACGCTTCTCTGATTTCTTACAGCTCCAGTTACCTTTGCAGGACTGACTCTCACGTCATTGACAATTTTCAATCATTAGTTGTGGTGAGGAGGTTAGAGAAACTTTGTCCTTGATAATTTGTTTGGATTTGTTTTCTTCATGTTTGTCTTTAGCTTTACATTAGCTTGGAAAAGATTAAATTTTAAAGTAATTGAAACATCGATTGGGCCAACCCTAGCTGAAAGATGCCTACAGGAGTTTTCAGGGGGAAAAGTACCACTGACTTGCTGAGTGCAATAAGAATCTCCAGCTTTGCTATAGGACATTTCATGGGACTTCATGCTCTTTTTATTGGATAAAGATGGCTGGAAAACAATTCACGGGTTTGTAAATAGTGAAGAACTGCAAACTGAAGTACAAAAGAGCTAACAGGGCTGCCCAGAGTGACGCTTAAATGAAACCTCTTTAGCATTTCATTTTTTATTTCTTTTTTTAAAAAAAGATGTATTTATTTATTTTGTTTACAATGTTCTGTCTGCATGCGTGCCAGCAGGGCCGAAGAGGGCACCAGATTTCATTACAGATGGTTGTGAGCCACCATGTGGTTGCTGGGAATTAAACTCAGGACCTCTGGAAGAACAATCAGTGCTCCTAACCTCTGAGCCATCTCTCCAGCCCCCTCATTTTTCATTTCTTTGAAGGCAAATGTATCCTAGTGCTGATCTTTTGCCAGATTTCTGAAGATGGTTGGCATAGGGCAGCATCATCACCTTTCATTGCTTTATGTAGAAAAGACATTTGTGGCTATGGAGTGGCATGTTCATGACTGTCATACTGTGTAACTTGCACTGAATTTGGCGTAGGGGGAAGAGACCTTAAGGATGGAGGACATACTGCAGGTAATCGAAGAGGAAGGAGATTCAATTGCAGTGATCCTGTTCAGCGGTGTGCAGTTCTACACTGGACAGCTCTTCAACATGCCTGCCATTACAAAAGCTGGACAAGCAAAGGTAGATCTCCCTTCTCTCCTTGTCACCCCCCAGGGGGCCGTCTGCTTGAGGGGGCCCACCTGCAATATTATGTATGTTTTTAATTATTCTAGGAATCCTTTTCTTTACTGAGAAGATTTAAATTTTAGATATTATTACTACTATTGTTATGATTATTGTTTGCACGGCATCAAGGATCAAACCTTATTCAAAATAATATCATCTTCATGAGGGCCTCTAGGGTCCAGAATGAGCACAGTTTGCATACATGATGTGACTCTTCAGACTGCAAAAGGGGTCTTCAGGACATGCAAGGACAGTTAAAAAGCCCACGTCAGCACATTTTCTTACTGTAACTTGTTCTAAGTGTAAACCAGCTCTCACTTAAAGCTAGGTACTTCTAGATAGGGAAATGAGGGCTCTATTAGTATCTCATGTAGAGCTATCAGTAGGATGAGTTTTACTCAAGTGACTTTAAGGATCCTATTTTATTTGGCTAACAATCTTTTATAACACTGTGTTTATTACCCCTGCATACTATTAATTCAAAATTCAAAATAAAGTTATTTGTATTTGTATATCATGTCTTTATGTATATAAGTAAGTGATTTAAGAGTTCTTTTTATTAATTTTGTAATAGCCAGAACCTGGAAATTTTGGGCTATAAGAAAGAAATAAACTGGGAGAAAAATTCAGTAGTCATAAGTCATATTTAAAATCCTAAGTAGCTTTTCTGTTTGATTATGCAATCAAGCCTTGTATTGAAAAAGGTGACAATTGAATTTTATTCTGAACATTAATAAGTTATAGGATTACTATAGATGTGAGATACAGCTAATATATGCAGTTATTGAGGCTAATGAATGGAACTAATGAAAAGAAATTTAGTACAGTTTTCACTGGTCTCTAGAAATTTCCAACCAGGACTTCCAGCTGATTTGATGGATCACTGTGAAAGTGGTGCATTACAAAAGATATAAAGATAATGCCTTCTTAATTTAGATATTAAATCTTAAGCACCAAAATAAAGGGAGGCCAATAAAACGTGTGTTTTAAAGTGTTCTGCAAGTAATCAGCAGCCGTGTTCCCTTCATATGCAAGCATGTCTCATTAACCTTCATAGAAATGAGGCAAGGGCTAGAGAAAGACCGTGAGCATGGCAATTAGACAGTCAGGTTTGCAGTTACTGGCTGGGTCATGGCCGTGTTACATGATTCCCAGAAAATTACCTGACTTCTCTGGGCAGCATCTATCACATGTACTCAGAGTTAAGAACGTAGTATCTAAAGGATGTCATGGTTGCCTCATATTCTGCTGTTAAGCAGTGGTCCCTCCCCACTTCAACTTTCTTCATTGAATATGAAATGCCTGGAATGTCTCAGATATGGGCTTTATTTCCCATTAAAGATTTAATGAGGGAATTAGAGAGATGGCTTCATGATTAAGAACATTTGCTGCTATTGCACAAGATCAAGTGTTTGTTCCCAGCATCCACGTGGCCACTTAAACCATTAACACCTCCAATCCCGGGCATCCAATGCCTTCCTTTAGTCCCCGAGCCACCAATCCCAGGCATCCAATGCCTTCGTTTAGCCTCCGAGCCACCAGGCATACTTGAAGCTCAAATACATACATATAGGCAAAATACTCACATGTTTAGCATCCGAGCCACCAGGCACACTTGAAGCACATATCCATACATACAGGCAAAATGCTCACATATTCAAAATACAGATAAAATAGGAGGCTCTTAAAAATAAATGTGCTTATTAGATTTTATATTCAATTCTTGTGAAGGGATTCAGTTGCTGAAACCGGTCTCTAAGTGTGCCACAGGCTGTCATTCATTTAACATGTCTATTGAGTCAAATTCTCACGGTACATTCAGTCAAACAAATGAAGGGAAAAATGAGCAGTTCCAATCTAAATGGAATGATGCCATGGGAATGGACCAGTGATGTGACTGACTTAGATTTACCCGTTATCAGATTTATTTTAACAAATGTTTACCCTCTTTCTATATAATTGCTTTCATTCTCAACTGGAGTTGAAAAATTAGGCTAATTTAAAATTAGACTTATGTAACTCTCCTGTGTGGTCTGTGAATATAAAGCTGAAGAAAAAGACGGGGAGAAAATTAAAGGTGTCAATCAAGAAATAAATTGACAATTGTAACGGGGAAGGGGACTTAAAATTATCACTGTTAAGACTAAAGAAATGAGGTAAAAGAGAGGGAAGTTTCTTGAAATTGAGCATGATAGCAGCCAAAAATGACAATGAATACAGCAATGAAAATCAATGAGTCGGCTATGAAGTACAAACTTCAAAATCTTGAAGTAAATTTACAAAGTTTATAGTAGGGAAATAGACACACAAATATTGAAAGGTAGCTTAAAAATGCTTATATACCAACAACAGCACAAATCATAAGTAGCTGGAGTTATTTTGTATCTTGAAAATAATTTAAAAATCATTGTATAGCTCTCCAGGTCTTTTTAAGCAACTATACTGTTGAGATATTAAGGATGTACTTTCCTCGTCATTTCTAGGAGACACGTTCTCACAGTAGATTTGCTAGTCTTCTTGCTCATATGGTCATTTACACTTTCATAAACAGTGTTCCCTGAGCCTTGGGTGTAAGAACTGGTGTTGGGCTGTTGGTGCTGGGCACCCTATGCTGACTTGTTCTCTGCTTTTCAATAGGCGTGCTAACAAGGAAGGATAAAATTGTAAGGGACTCAACTGTAGACAAAGAACGATAGGCAACTAAAAAATGCTGAGAACAGGAGAAACATTTTTCCTCAAGGATAAACCCTCCAGTTGATTATACCAAGTGGTCATCCCTGAAATCATATGCATAAAAATAACACTAGACAAATCGAGTATGCTGTGTTTATATATTTATGGGTGTATATATGTATATGTGTGTGTAAATGCTCAAAGATGCACACACATGTGCACACTAATCCCATTCATAAAAAGAGAAACCCTTGTACCTTACTATCTGATGCCCCCGTTCTTAATGCTGCCATTATTTAACAACTGGGTATTATTTAACAAGTTGATATTATTTAACAATGTGTGAATGGGGAGGGATACACCAATATTTAGAGGATAGACCTTCCCATCCCAAATTCTGCCAGTTTTATAAATATAAGCCACTTCCTCCAGTTTGACACTTTATAGAAGTATGAATTTGTGCAAATATAGACATGTTGTACCTGGCTTGTTCCTAAGTTGTGATACTAATTTGTCCATGCTGTATTTAGCAACAGTCTTTCTTCGTTATGTCTTCATTTCAGTATAATATTAACAGAAAGGAAATATAGCACAAGTTTTCCATTTGCATCAGAGCAGATATGTGGCTTTTTTTTCCACTTGAAGGCTGTTACTATACATACTACCTTGGCTCAAATCACTTAGGGTAAGCTTCCATCAAATATCTGACAAGTCTGTATTTTAGAAGGAGGCTCCCTTGGTCATAAGTTGTGTGTGAATTCGGTCATAAGCAACAATATCCACCACTTTCCTACGGACTTATGTAAATTTGATGTACACTCTGAGCAGTGTGTATGAGACCAACTGTTGCCCCCAAACCCAACAAGAAGCACTGTTGCCAGTCTTGGTATCAGTTACTCAATGCCCTGATTACTCATGAGGTCAGAATCTTTCAAATGTGTGTTATAGTCCTTGGGTATCTTCTTTTGTGAAGTACCTTGTAAGTTTTTCCCCATTTTTTACTATTATCTGATGTTTTCTGATTAGGTAGTAGGTGATGTAAAATTAATTTTTGGAGGAGGGAAGAATATTAAGTTTTAATAGATATCAAAGAAGAAATCAAATTCATAGAAGAAGAGCTGATACCACAACTTTGTTTTGTATGGTGACTGTAAGATGTAGAAGTGTTGTTCTTAGCAAGGGGAAGGTCTGAGGTTTAGGTGGCAAGGTTAAGGAAACTGGAACAGAGTGGGTAAGAAGTCACAGGGAAGGCCATGAAGTGTCAGAAACATCAGTTGAAAGATAAGTCATCTATTCTAGGTGCTACATGGTTGTTTTATGTTACTTGAACAAACCATCTTTCTGGAGCTCTGATTTCTGTATTTCTTATTTTCTTACTCTGCTGCTTGTTTCTAGTAACCTTTATTGGCTATACCAAGAACATGCAGATGTTATCCCATAACCTCCACCATCTCTAGTGATTTTGGTACTGTCCCTCAACTCAGCTATTGCTGCCAATTGAATGCCCTGGATTACACCACGATGAAAAATCCATAGTCAATGCTAATCTGCCCACAACACTTTGACATCCAGCATGTGTTTGAAGGTCACGTGCTTCACCATTATGCCAGACTTAGAGTTCAGCTCTAGTTTTCTAGTTGGATCAGTTTTTTACTTCTTCTGATTTCCTTTTTTCTTCCTTCCTTCCTTCCTTCCTTCCTTCCTTCCTTCCTTCCTTCCTTCCTTCCTTCCTTCCTTCCTTCCTTCCTTCCTTTCCACATCACAGTCCTAACATGGTTGTTCCATTATGTCCTTGTTCATTTCAAGGCTGCGAGAAGGAACAATGGAAGACAGGAGAGGTTCAGCTGTCTCCTGTGTCCCTTTTATGTGAAGTACTAAACTTTTCCCAACAAAGCCCAGCAGATCCCTGCTCAGGACTCAGTGACTCTGAACTGACAGACAAAAGGGAGATGGACGAAGAGTTTGCTACTATAGTCCTACAGTAAGAAGAAAGTGCTGCAGAGTGAGTTTGGGATTGCCAACCCACAGCAGGTCCTAATCACATATGCAGATGACACATGCTTTTTAACACGTTGCCTTTGTTTCAGAGCCTTAACTCCTTTTCTTTCTTTTCTTCCTCCCCCTTTATCTCCCTCCCTCATCACATTTCACAGGCATTGAAAACAGTTTATAAGAAACTAATAAGAAAGCAATGCATGATCTAACAAAAGATAACATCTTAGTTTAGTTTAAAAAAGAAATAGATAACTCAGCCTGATAATGCATGCATATAATTCCAGCATTGTCGAGGCTGAGGCAGGAGAATTGAAAGTCACTCACTAGTGAGTGACTGAGGACCCAACTGTTTCAGTACCAGACAGGCAAACAAAGAGAGCAATCAAATGGGCAAAACTGAATAGTTAAAAGTTCACTGGGAATTATTTTCTAGGCAAAACTTTCTGCATGTTAATTAGGCAGACCAGATCCTCTTTAATAAAGCCAGAATCATAGACCCCTTCACAACAACCAGTGTTATTTCTTGCTCATGCCGCCCAGAGGTCAGCCTTCTGTCCAGCAGAGATTGGTTTCCAGGGCTCAGGAATGGACCCTTTGGCTTTCATACCTTATAGCTTTGGTGTGCCCAGTCAGTGGAGGAAGATAATGGGTATGAACAGCACAACAATTTCTCAAACGCCTTACCTTCAAGTGGCAAGATTATCTCCTCATATAATCCACTCACAGTCTGTTCATTCTCTAGGAAATGAAGCTTACCTGTATCTGAGAAGTGTTGTTTGCTTTGCTGCCTTTGATTCAAGGCCCTCACATACTGATGAGGTAGGACATCTCTTTTGAGATGTAGAGTAGAACATGAACTAATAATTTTAGTAATTAAGGCTGATAAGAGGGCAGAAGCACTTGTTGTGCAAGACTTAATTAAGTAAGACCTGAGCTTTATTCCCAGAACTCACATACAGGCTGACCTCTGACTGCAACATATGCATTGTGGCATGTGCACCTATACTTACACTGTGCAATAAAGACTTTCAATAGCAAAGAAAACACGCTGAACAATTCTATTAGTTGTATGATTTATATGCTATACAATTGTGAATTAATTATATATTTTATATTAATATACTAATAAGTGACTAGTATAAAATATATACACCCAAGTTATATGGGTGTATTATATAGTTTTATATTATAAAAATATATTTTTGCTTAATTTAACTGATGGAATGCACTTATCAGTATAACTTATTTTGTCTACTTAGCATATTAAGATGATAGTAATGTTTACTTCATAAGACAACTCTAAGAAGAACTAAGAGTAATGACATCTTAAAATATTTAATACTTATTATATGGCAAGTACTCAATAAATATTTATAAGTTTTCAACATTCCAATAAACATATTGGAATATACAGCTTTATTGGAAAAGTAAATAATGAGCAAATGAGACCTCCAGATTAAAAAAAAAGAGAGAGAGAATTTGTAACTGGTAAGTGAATATTTCTGCATCAGAGTGCACATGAAAGTAGAATAATATAGACAGCTTCTTAAGCATGGGAGAGACTATACTGAAGTTTCAAAACTTAAATGATGGACTACCATGCCATTTAATAATTTGATCCTTAAAAATCTCAGTGTAAACACCTCATGCTCTCTGTCCCAATATCTTACACCACATGAAACACCTGGTTCCTGGAAGATAGTGAGTGCCCAGTCATTGCCCATTGAAGGAGTAGATGAAGTGAGTGCCCAGTCATTGCCCATCGAAGGAGTAGATGAAATGAGTGCCCAGTCATTGCCCATTGAAGGAGTAGATGAAGTGAGTGCCCAGTCATTGCCCATCGAAGGAGTAGATGAAATGAGTGCCCAGTCATTGCCCATTGAAGGAGTAGATGAAGTGAGTGCCCAGTCATTGCCCATCGAAGGAGTAGATGAAGTGAGTGCTCAATCATTGCCAACTGAAGGAGTAGATGAATAAATGATTTGCTTTAGTCGCTCATCTCTTTTGTACATTACAGTAACACACATATACGGTGCTCAAGTATTTGCTCTCTTTTAACGTACTAAAATTACAATGCAGATGGTGAATTTAAAAAAAAATCTGTGAGACACTTCTTTGTCATGTAGCAGTTTTTATTTTTGTGTGTGAATTATGTGTCAGACCCAACCATAAGGCCTTTCAATTACTAATAAATATTAATAGCAATTATAGTCCATTCACTGTTAATTAAGTTGAATTAATTCCCAGCTATGCATGGCAATACATAGACCTGTAGTCCTAGTTACCATCTGAGAGCTGAAGCAGCAGAGTCATTTGAGTCCAGGATCTTAGGACCAGTCTGGGCAACATAAGACTATCCTATTTCTAAAAACCTACAGAGAGTGGTGGGAGGGACAGGGAGAGAGGTGGAGAGAGGGAGTGGGAGCAGTGAAGGAGGGAGGGATAAAGGGAGAGGAGGTGGACTGGAGGGATGGTACACTGGGTAACAGTACTAGCTGAGTAAACTAAGGATCTGAGTTCAAATCCCCAGAGCCAATGTAAAAAATGGGTGTGGCTTCAGGTGCTCCTGTGCCCCAATCACTGTGAGGACGAGACAGGTGGATTTCTGGGGCTCTCTGGGCATCTATCCTAGATGGAGAAAATGACAAGCCTGGGTTCAGTAGCAACATTGTCTCCTGGAAATAAGGTGCAGTTGATAGAGTAGGACACACAGTCACTGCTTATTTACATGGATATGTAAAATAAACGCACACACACACACACACACACACACACACACGCACATACATGCACACGATTGATTCTGAATACTGAATGATAAAGTAAACTTATAAATATCTAATTGGTAAAATCAACTAGTAAAAAATCAGAGTTAACAAAGCAACATGCACACATGAACGATCTGCAGAACCATTCATTTATCTGCCACATAAATCCCAGTTTTTCTAAAGGTTTTAACATCTGTGAGGGCACAAATAAATGATTGCCTAAGCTTTTAACAGAAACCTTAGCTATAATGGTTGAAGTCAACTCCCAGGAACTGTTAGAGTATAATTTCAATAATGCTTATGTGGGGCATTCAAGACTTTCAGTCAGCTTGAATGCATTAATAATAAACTAAGTCACTGATAATGCATTGGTGCCTCATTAAGAAACAATAATCAAAGCATTTCCCCTTGTGTTTTTTAACCAGGGGAGAACCCAGGTTTGAATTCCCTATTTACTCTCTCTCTGTCTTCCATCCTGTCTGTCAGATGAACATGAGTTTGGGCCTCTCTGAAAGATGTCTTGTGAATGTGTCCGTCCCTGTGTCTATGTCTGTCTGACTGAATGTGTCTATCCCTATAAAAGGACTTTGCTCTCTCTTTCAAGGGACACCACACACAGGCATCATATGGGGGAAACAATGGGATACTTTAAAGAAATATTTAACAGAGTTTTAGAAAGGATTAAGTCACTTCAGTTCACCCCTACTGACCCAAATAAAAAAACAGTATTCCAGATAACATTGCATGTACAGCAACATATGTAGTTTGCTTACAACAGTTATGATGGCTATTCATTTTATAAGGATACTTTCAGTGGTCATGTGTTGTTTTCAGCAAATGATTATCATAACACATGTATAAACATACAAACATTTATCTTGGGTCCAGAGCATGGAAGAACACATAACTTGAGATTACAGCTATGTATTAGTTTAGGCTGTAAATGTTGGTTACATGGGAAATCCAAGGCAAGTAAACTTGGCTATTACATTTTTCTCTCAAAGGAGTGTTAAACCAGCAGGGCAAATATGTAAGACAGCACTCTTAAGTCTTGACCTCAAGGTATATTATTAATTCTGGCTGTGAGGTACAACAAAAGCTCTTGTCTCTTAGAATATAAGACACATTTTCCTCATAATGCCATATGGTGTTCATTAAATGAGATGGCTATTTTTAAATCCACCTATGAATCACACACATATATTATATATATTTTATATTATATTATATTATATGTATATATATTATATATTATTAATTAGCATGATGTGCGTGCACTCTTTTGTAGCTCAGTCAGGCCTGACATTCATCATCCTCCTTCCTTGGCTCCTTGAAATTTGATGTTACAATCATGTGCTTATCTGCCTGAGGATGCATAGAACTCTTATGTATGAAAATTAACCTCTTATACAGAATTTAATATTATGATTTTATTGAGCCATATTTACTATAAATTGTAAGTTGGAGTTCACATGAAAGGATCCTACCATCAGCACAAAAAAGAATTTTGTCACTGTATTCTCTATAGTAAAGTGGCATATATTTGTATCTTCCACTCATCAGTAAATATTTTTTTACTGATACATTATAATAAAATGCAAACAAGGAACATCTAATATAGTTCTGTGTGCCAGAGTGACCCTCTTAAAGAATATGAGATGAAGCAAGTTCTAGCAAAAAGCATAGATATATCCAGGTAAGACCTTCTCTGCCAGCGCTGGATATCTGATAAGGACTATTCTCAGAAATGTAAAGTATTAATAGGTTTCTGAAGAGGCAAATGTTTCAGTATAATCTAACTTAAGAACTTAAGGACAACAGGATCAGAAGCAGACTCCTCCAACCCATATACACTTCATGAAGACCCATACAAGACACTGCAGACCTTTGGATATTTAGGAAGGCAGATCTATTTAAACTTTTAAAAGAAACTTCCTACCTGCAAAGGTGAAAGTGGACTGGAATGGAATGAGAGTTGGCCAAATGAAAAAGTATAGCATTATCTTTGCGAAAATGTAAATACTATCATTGCAGTGTACTTCAGTGTGTTTTTGATCTTTTGAGAACTTTTTATCTTCATTCCTTCAGTTATCATAAAAAAATAGGTTTTAAATAATCATTATAGGTCATTTATACACAGAATTTCTGAAGTATGGTATAGACTTGATACTATCAAGGGAATACAAGAAAAAGGAAATTGAAAATGTATGTTTGTGTATATATGTGCATGTGTGTATGCATGTTTTAGATAATAAAAATACTGCCCCAAAATAATTGATAACAGGATATTAGTCTTTGTTTTAGTAAGGAAAGAAATAAGATTTAAACTGAATGTGCCATCAGCACTGGTCTTTGGAATGGCAGAGACTGTTGCACCTACACATGGAAAATTATCCACACTCTTAAATCCTCCCATTTGAAATCTAGAAATTATTAAGTCAAAATAAATTAGTGAGAATCAGAGCACAGGAATCGAAAATGATAGTGCTGTTTCTAAGCAATCTCTATCAGGTGTTTTATTAAAGAGTTGATTAAGTGGACCATACAAGATAAAAATAATTTATTCCCAGGGGAAGAGTATTCTAGACTCCAGATGTTGTTTTAGGATTATAGATCTGGGAAAAGCAAACCTCCTAGTTGTCAATCAGGATTTGCGATATTGCAGCCATTCCTATCAAAGGTAAAAGGGAGAGCTAATTTTCTGATATCAAGCCTCATTTACCTGCTAATTCCAGGACCACCCGAAGGAGATGTTGTAGTTGGAGCGGTTATTTTTTCAGCTATTACAAATTATATAATTAGTTCCCGAAGACTCAGGGTTGTTCCTCTATCACTCCATTTTTCTTATCTCTTGACTAGTCAAGGGAGACTGCTTTGTCTTTATTATGATGAAAAATAAAAGAATTCCAACATGAAATGTATACACCCATGTATATACCCATTCTAACTTGTTCACTACTATAACAATAAAGAAAGACTGTGGAATTAAGTTCCTGGTTTTAAGAAATTCAAAATAAAATGCAGAACTCACCCATATTATTTCTCTTACCATTTCTTTTTTTTCAGGTGAGTTATTAAAGGAAACAAGTATAGTACTGTCACCTTCAAAGTTAGCTGAGTTAGAGAATGTTTATTTACTCACAGATAGTCTACCTAAAGGAAGCTGGTGATCAAAGAAGAGAACAATCAAATTGTCAATAAGAAATCTCTTTCATTCTTTTGGCATTTCTTTTAGAGATTTATTTATTTATTTTTGTGTTAGTAGCTTTCCTACATGTAAGCATGTGCACCACATGGGTACAAAGTGTCCACACAGGTCAGAAGCAGGTTTTGAATCTTCTGGAACTGGAGTTCAGAGGTTTAGCCTCCCCACCCCATATGGGTGCTAGGCACCAAACCCATGTCCTCTGCAAAAACAACCAGGACTATTAACCACTAAATGATCTCTCGAGAATCTACTTTGATATTTCTAAGACTGGGTCTTGACTCACAGCTATCTGGTGAATCTGTAACCTTCCTGCCACAGGAGCCCTGGAAATTCAGGCATGCAGCACCATTCTCAGCTTTAAAAACTGGCTGTGATGGGAGAAACTTAGGACAGACCTTGAAGAGAGGTCTCTTCAGGCTTATTGTGTAGATGTTAATGTAACATCATCATTTTTAGTGCATAAGTGAAAATAGAAAAAGAAGAGTTGGTTGGGATTTTATAACTAAGATTGGCACAGAAATCAGTCACAAATTGTCTTTGAGGAGAATCTTTCTTGATTTCCCATCAAGTTGGGGTTCTCCCTAGATAAAGGAGATTTTCTCTAAAGGAAAAATTAAAAGGTTTTTCCAAGCTATGACAGAATCTTTACAGGTGAATATTCTCTATTTTCATTTCTAGAGTTGACCCCGTACCTACTCAACAGGCAAAAGCCTGCTCTAGACATGCTGCCTTCATTCTGAGTAAACAGAGTGTGTTTTAGAATTTTAAGTACATATCAACAATTACAATACATGATGTTTTATATAAAAGCTACTATTTACAAATATCTCAGGAAAAACTAGAAGTTGGTTTGGATCATCATTCCTGCCTTGTAACAACTCAAAGGCAAGCCTACAGCTTTGTGCTGTCCTTGGTGCTGAAGATGAGTCACAGTTGATGCTTATTATATTCATGCCTACCCTATGACATTCTTACAAAGGGAAAGTGAAATATTTACCCTAGGCCCAACTCATATGCTACTTGCCTGACTTGAAGACAAGTCAGGTTCCGACCTCTTCAGGGGCCTTAAGACCACCAGAAAACATTACTATTCATAATAGTAGCAAAATTACAGTTTAAAAAGAGCAACGGACCAGTTTTATGGTGGAGGTCACTACAATATGAGGAACTGTACTAAATGGTCAGAGCATGAGGAAGGTGAGGAAGGTTGAGAAACTTTACTTTAGGGATCCTAAGTGTGAAATCCTTAGCTTTCATCATGATGAGAAACATATCACTGATTTCCTTTTGCTCTGCCTTACAATTAATTACACACCTACTTTAACTCTCAAGTCTAGGGAGCTTACCAATGACTGCCACTAAAAACCTCACAAGCTGCAGCTTGTGCCTTGAACAAAGTGATTTGTCATTAAATACACGATATGTCTGTGAACAGATTATCACTGTGTTATCAACAAAAGTGTTGGTTAAGCAAGTTGATGGATCACAACAGTGCATGAAGAACAGACTTTAAATATGATCGCTTTCTGGAAAACGATTTATAGTGGCTAGTTACTGTTAGGTGTTATCTCACCAACAAGCCTCTCTGCCAAAACAAATAATCCCAATCAGACCAAATCAAACCAAATTAAAAGATATCCAGATTTAATTGGACATCTTTGCTCTCGTGTGGTCTCGGGAAAACAAAAAGGGGTGGGGGAGAAGCCGACGTGACAACCAGAGAGGAAGAGGGGAGACCACATGTTTGTTTTCTGGGGGGGCAGTTTAAGTAGCCTGTGGGAGAGGTCTTGACCTTCCCTGGGGAGGGGTCATTGTTTGGTGGGCTTTCTTGACCTTCCCTAGGGAGGTGGAGTTTGTACTGAGTCAGCTTCCAGGGTAGGGGGCTTGAAATGAAGTTTTCTGCCCAGTATTCCAAAGATGGATGCCAGGGGGCTGGGATGAGGCCCCCAGCTTAATAGTAATTCTAAAAATCTGGCTGCTTTGGTTAATTTTGAGATCCTTTTCAAAATCTTCTCTATTTGTCATCATTCTTAGGCTATGCAGGGTGTTCCATTAGGTCATTTAAAATTCAATGAGCTATTAAGCACGGAAAAATAACTATTTTCCCACTTAAGATATCTGAAATAAATCAAACAAACTCATTTGTTTTAGTAAGATCTTTGTCAGACAGGCCTAAGAGTGTGCAAAATTATGGTGCCACTAAGTCCATTGTATTTTCCTGGTTTTAAACATAAGAGATTAAATAAGGGAAAAAGCTCAACGAAAATGTAGCCATTGGTAGAGTGCTTGTCTTGAATGCATGTGTCTTAAGATTGTATGCCCAGCACTAAAGAAGGTTGGGGAGATCATTAATTTGTGGAGTATAAGGGACAGAAATTGTGAGACAGAAGTTTCCCACTGAAAATTATAGTGTGCTTCAAAGCATCTGAATTAATTTGCTTTTCCTGTCTCCCCAGTCCTTCGTTCTTACTCTCCAAATAGCATTTATTTTTGTCTTATTTCTTCAAAATAGACGCATTAAATTTCATTAAATCGGGCTAGAAAGATGTCCCTCTTCTTTTTTCCATTCATTTTCATTTTCAGATTCGCCAGGCTCATCGTATGCTGGGGATCGAATCTAGGGTCTCATGCTACCTAAGTGCTTTATTACTGAGATAGTGCAGTCTCCGTGTTGACTTTTTAACAATAGAACTAAAAATATAACGATTTCTGGGGAAGATGTATTCTCTTCATGGGACTGGAATAACTGAAGCCACTTCCAATAACCTACTATGGTTCAGGTGCTCGCTATCTAGTTCAGTGCTGTAGATTTCCCAGAAAACACATTAGTGACTTTTCATCATGGCTCGAATGAGAAAACTGATTCTGTAAAGGCACTTGCCCTGCCCTCTTAAGCAAGGAAGTCTGAGCATTTTTGAAAATCAAAGTGAAAATGAGTAATTATCTTTTCTTATCACTTTCTTCCTTGAATTTTAGATTACATCCAGTTTTCGAGGATAGGAAATAGATATTATTCCAGGTAAGGGACTGATCAATGGCAGAATTCAAAAGTCATTTCTTAGACACTCAGAAACACAAACTCCAAGTCATGTAGAAATATCTTAATCCATGGTTCCTCCACTCCTTCTTCTGGGTATTCCGTGCGGCTGCTCTTCTAACAATGGCTCCCAATGGAGGCCTGCATATCCCTAGCACCTGCTTCTCTTTAGTACTTTATGTGGTGTCTGAAAGAGTTCCTTCTAATTAAAAGGATGTATAAGCCTTTATAGGACTGGATGAGATTTACATAACCCTGGGCAGATTTGCAGCAGGAAGTCTCTGGACACTTCACTGGATCTGGAGGACCTCCTGAAACTGAAAAGCTTCTCTAAAGCAAAGGACACGGTCAACAAGACAAAACGACGGCCTACAAAATGGGAAAAGATCTTCACTAACCCCACATCAAACAGAGGTCTGATCTCCAAAATATAAAAACAACTCAAGAAATTGGACACCAAAAGAAGACATAATCCAATAAAAAAAATGGAGTACAGACCTAACAGAGAACTCTCAACAGAGGAATCTAAAATGGCTGAAAGACACTTAAGGAAATGTTCAACATCCTTAGTCATCAGAGAAATGCAAATCAAAACAACTCTGAGATTCTTAGACCTGTAAGAATGGCCAAGATCAAAAACACTGATGACAACTTATGCTGGAGAGGTTGTGGGGAAAAGGGAACACTTCTGCATTGCTGGTGGGAATGCAAGCTGGTACAACCCCTATGGATGTCAGTGTGGCGATTTCTCAGAAAACTAGGAAACAACCTTCCTCAAGACCAAGTAATACCACTTTTGGGTATATATCCAAAGGATGCTCAATCGTACCACAAGGACATGTGCTCAACTATGTTCATAGCAGCTTTGTTTGTCATAGCCAGAACCTGGAAACAACCTAAATGCCCCTCAATCGAAGAATGGATAAAAAAATGTGGTCCATTTACACAATGGAGTACTACACAGCAGAAAAAAATAACGACAACTTGAATTTTGCAGGAAAATGGATGGAACTAGAAAGCATTATTTTGAGTGAGGTAACCCAGACATAGAAAGACAATTATCACATGTACTCACTCATAGGTGGTTTTTAAACATAAAGCAAAGAAAACCAGCCTACAAACCACAATCCCAGAGAACCTAGACCATAATACGGACACTATGAGAGACTTACATAGATCTAATGTACTTGGGAAGTAGAAAGTATAAAAAGACAAGATCTCCTGAGTAAATTGGGAGCCTAGGGACCTTGGGGGAGGGTTGAAGGAGGGAGGGGAGAAGCAAGGAGGGGAGCAGAGAAAAATGTAGAGCTCAATAAATATCATGGAAAAAATGCAAAAAAAAAAGAAAAAACAGTAAAAAAAAAAAAGAACTTGGTTCTTTCATCTGTATATTGACCTCTCACTTTTGTGGGGATTGGCTTTAAAGGGGAAAATAGAGAGAAGACCAAATGGGGAAACTCAGCTCTCTTTTAAGAACTCAGTCAGGCAGGGTGCAGAGACATAGAAACTGGCTTCTGACTATTGAGTACTGACAAAGGAAAGAACCAATATACTACTTCATCTCATGAAATCAACCCAGATTCATGTAACAAAATTTACACTTATGTGTGCTCTAATTTGTTTAAAATTTGGCCAATAATTTGGATGAAGATCTCCACTCTCAGTCCAGAAGTTCTTGCTTTCTTTTGTCTCTCTCCTCACAATTAAGTAACGCAGCCATGGTACTAATTCATACTTACCAGTTTACACAAAGGAGTCTCTGACTATGCTAAATCCACTTCCAGAAAATATAAACTTAAAAAGATAATTTATGTTACATCCATGTTCATGTAAAAGAGATCTTGCTCTAAAAGAAATAATAGCATCTAGAAGGCTCCAAAGGTTGTAATAGCCTGACCAACCTCCACATCTCAGTAAAGTTTGCTTGTTCACATTTGGTGTTCTAGGGAGTTCATCCAAAAGCAAGCCTTTGGTGGGCGTGTGCCCATCTCTTTCTCACCATCATTTAGACCTATTACTATATTTTGACAGCCTTTCAACGGGGCATTTTACTTCATGGTGGCTACCATCACAAACTATCCCACTTCTTAAAACAATCTATATCTTGGGATATTATACTGTATATGAAAGCAGCTTAATTCTAATGAAATACTCATAGTGTGTTGCTTTAGTTTGCAAAAGTCGACTAGTTCATGAGGATTTTCTCTTTCATTTTTATACTTATCCTTCAACACAGAATATAAAGATCAGATGGTAGAAATAGCCATTCCAGTTTCACTCACATTTTAAAGAAAAATAATTATTTTGGATTTGGGTTATTGCTGGGTTGGCCTCGAACGTTCAACCCTTCTGTTTCCATCTCCCAAATGCTGTCATCGTAAACATGTATTCTCATGCCTGAAAAAAGCATTGTTTCTACTGCAATAAGTCCTTTCATTTTTGTGTATTCCTTTTCTCATGACCAACTTTTTTTTTTATTCAATGCTCTCCTACTGGATCTCTTATCTTTAAAATTAAGCTCTCTGGGACAGGCAAGTCACAGAGCAATGTTCACTTTATCAGCGACTGTTGTCTCCTCTGCAAATACATTGCTTAAGTACCATCAATCAATACATCTGGGACAGAGGGAACTGTAAAATCGATTTAGTGAACAGAGTAAGTGTTACCCAGTTACTATGTACTTATGCACTAAACTATTTCATTTGAAATCGTCAGACATCAGTCTCGGGGTAGCTATTGGCGATATCATCCCAGTTTCCCTCATCCTATTCCAGTTTGCCACTGACCTTCAATATGAGCATTTAGAATTCATCATCGGACAGCTTTCTTCTGAGATAAAAGATTGTGTGGATTTATTGTCCATAATGCACATTATTTGCAGTTCCATTTTCTGTATTACTTACAAGAGCCCAAGGTCTAATACAACCTTGACGAGCAGAGTTCTGCTCCCAGAAAACCTGCATGCTGAGTTATTTTATGATACAAATCGGCTCCTAAAATCTGCTTCTGTAATTGCATGAGAAAGACTTTGTGTTCCTCATCCCTTTAGACTCGTTGTTTTCACTTTTGTTTTAAACTGAAGAGCTGCTGTTCCCACAGAGTTGTTGTGTAACCGTCTGACAGCCTTACACCTTACACTAGGATAGAGTAGATAACCCTAGGTACTGTTGGAAAGAATTGTGACCCACAGAACTTGATGACATTTGGTACAAAGTAGGCAGAGTGAAGACACCTGGCAGTCTTAGTTTTAAATTTGTTCTGGATAAAAGGAAAGATTTTGTAAATTCCCAGGCTGCGATGATTGTCAGAGATGTTAGAACAATAGGAGCCCCTCTTACAGATCTGCTTGCTTGTTTTATATTGTGTAATTTTATCTATCTATTTATGTATTTATGTATATATGCATGCATGTATGTATGTATGTATTTTGGAGACAGGGTTTCACTGTGTAACACTAAATGACCAGAAACTTGATCTATACCAGGCTGACTTCCAATTTACAGAGTGTCCTGAATTAAAGGTGTGAACCACCACACCTAGTCAGATCTTGATTTCTGTTTTTGTTTTCATCTTGGTATCTGTGTATGATTGTGACTCACAAGTGAGCGAATTTGGGGATTAAATGTTCCAGTACTGTGGCAAAAAAAACTTTATCAGCTTCCATCCTCTATTTTATTCTTATCGCTCTCTAATAATTCTGCAGATCTCTAATTGTGAACCTCACTGCAAAACACAAGATCAGCGTTGCCTAACCAACCTGTTCTTATTTATCCACTATGGGTCTATATTTCTCTATAAAGTAAAGCAGTATGTTCACAGGCATGCATACACATATTAATATACACATTAACTCTCTTACACATTTTAAAACATTTTTTCCATTACACTTTTTTTCTTACTAGAATATTGTCCTAATTAAGTGTACATTGTTACCTAGACATTTGAGTCAAATGAAGAAGGGAGTTCAGGATTCTCCAAATACTTCACTGCTCTATAATGTATCTGTTAAGAAGTCAAGAGGTGCTTTTACAAGCACACCAAGAGTGCCACAATTAGTCTTAAAGGAACTGAGGAGACTTGGACACATCTATTTCATGACACTGGAGATAGACCTAGTTCATTCAATGGAGTCTGGGCCGGCATGTTCAGTGAACACTCAGTAGTTGGTTTTACCAATGGATAGAGTCACCCTTCTGTGTAACAACAATGACCAGAAGGCCAATTTGTAAGTTGGAATTCAGCTGGCATAACACAATGGCTATTTCCCAGTCATTTATGAATTTGACAGTTCTTTTGAACACACAAACATATACCTGGTAAATACCAGCCTTAAGTGTTAATATAAATATCTGTCTTGTATCGTGTTCTGTCTAATTGAGAGGGACTTTTTAAGTGAAGAAGGAGCAACCCAAATAATAAGAAAGAGTCAAAATATTGCAGAACTTTCGAACTTATCAGAACTTAGAGTATTTTGAACCCCCTTCATTTGTCTCATTCTATAATTCATTTAATAAGTTCTGAAGAGACAGTGCTTGCCTTTCTCTTGGAGAGCTCGGCATTAACCCCGCCTGTGCTGCAATCAACTCCACTGATCAGAAATATTATTAGTGATGTGTTGAAGACAACTAAAAAACAAACTCATGTATTGTTTCCTATTTAGTTGAGAGTGATTTAGAATATTTTGAATTGCTGTTTTGCCTAAAATACTCCTCTTTCAAAAAGTGCCCTCAAAGAACATAGCATATAATAAAACTGCATTCACAACAAACCTCAAATAATCTTCTTTTATAATCTGATATCAGGGTTTTCAGATGCCCTTGTTCCCTCTAGCCACTTGCTGTAAGCCATGGTCAACCACACCATGTTCACTGACAATGACATCTTTGTAGGTGGATAGGGAGCCTTTGGGCCATGTCTTCTTTGCAGTTTTTGCAGACAGAGTTCCAAAGACAGCAGAAAAAAATTCCTCCTCTGTGCCCTGGAGAAAAAGGAATTGTTTATAACAGTTCATTTTTTTCACACAAATACTTCAGGATTCATGTGCCAAAGTGGTGACTCTTCCACAATGATACTGGCTGCAAGTCCACCTATAGGAAATAAATTTTAGGTTGAGAGCTTCACCCTGAAACACACAGGTCCTGAGATCTTGCCCATGGAAAATGCTGAACCAAACACAAAGAACTCCTAAGTATTGATCTCACTGTCAAGGCTGAGTGATTGGGTGACAAGCCTGGGGTCTTTAGGAAAACAAAAGATGACATAAGCATTGTGGAAGCCATGAATCTTTTGGGGTCCAGAAGTAACAAAGCCAGCAAGAAGATGACTCTGAACAGTTCTGATATTTTTGACTTGCACGCATCTTAATTACTAGGACATTCCTTCTGGAGCTCAGAGGAGCTACCCGCTACTCTTATTACAGCTCCATGGGTCTCAAGTCTAGCTGTATTGCACTGGTACGTTTATGAGTGTGAATAAGAACTATTAAACAAAGGAAACCCAACATCAGATGAGAGGATATCCATTGGCAGTTGATGATTTTATTTGTTTATTCTTTTGCTCTTTTGTTCAATGATATTTTTACTTATAGTATAAAACATAATCTGAGCCATTCAGGACCATCTGTTTTCTCTACTCTAACTGACTAAGATAGACTGGATAATTCATAAAATAATGTTGCTTTATTTGTGGTTCTAAAGGTTGATAAGTTCAAGAGGAAATCCTGGGATCCTTGGGAACATCTTCTCTGCAATTCATCATACCCTAATAGAGGGCACCACTTGGGAAGCAGAGCATGGATGAAACTCTGGGGTCTTTTACTTTCCTTAAACTCAGTAATGCCACATGGTGGGACACATGACTTCAACTAATACTAACTACTGCCCAAAGGTCTCACCACCCAATGCCATTTACGTATGAATTTCACGGTGAACTTTGCAACCCCTGACATGGCGGGGCACTACAATCATGGCATCAGCAAAATGAGGAGGGAACGTATCAGGGAGAAAATGTAAACTAAAGGGTGGAAGCAATAGGGCCTCTGAGACAGGGCAGATAGAAAAGTCTATAAAGGCTCGAGAGCCATAGCAGCAACTACTACAGTATGCTTCCGCTCCTTACCAGGGGCTTTTCAAAGGAAGAGCATGGTGTTGTCAAATTCGTGGCTTAGAATTTAAGCTGAAAAAGGCAGACTGGAAGAATTTGCATTGTTTGAGAAATAAATTAATAGAATTATGCAAGGATGACTAGGAAGTAAGGTATTGTGTTGTCTGTACACAACTACGTCTCATGCAATTATGTCAGAGTGTATATGCTATAACCATCTATGGTAAATCTGGGTAAAATGTGTTGAAACATGTCAATTTTTATTTTATTTTAAAAAATTGTATAAAGGTGGCAAGCAAACTTTAGGGTCTTCTTCTTCTTCTTCTTCCTCCTCCTCCTCCTCCTCCTCCTTCTCCTCCTCCTCCTCCTCCTTCTTCTTCTTCCCTTCCCTTCCCTTTGCATCTCAAGTCACCTACTCTTATTTGTAAAATAATGGAAACAGCTGAGTAAAGGCTACCTGGGCGATGACTCTGCTATGCTTTGTTTTAAGATGCTGCCATCTAGCGACATTTCTGTAAAATCGCACTGTGGCCATCTCACTAAAGTTTGCATCTTACTGCAGTCTCTACTTTAATAATTTATGTTTTCTGTCATCCATACAAAAGAATTCTACATTCAATAAAATGTACTGTGGGAGCTTGGAGTGCTTTTCTGATACGATGCTATATCTGTGACCACAGGGCATTAATAACGGGATCCAGTAAGTGAACTTGGTACCTTCTTCATAGTCCATACTTTATAAATAATTCAAGATGAAATAAAATATAGACTTGTATTCCTTGAGTTTTCTAAAAAGGATGAATTCTATTCTAAAAATTTATAAAAAGATGAGTTTGAAAAATTCTTTCAGTAAAGAATCTTTCCCCTAATTATGAATGTGGGTGAGTAGAAAACTGACTTCAATTTCAGAATCACTGTTTCTATTTTTTCACAGTTTCTATTTTTTCACATGGAATTTTAGTCATATGTGTACGTCACAATGCATAGTAACAAATGTGTCTATCTATTAAGTCTGATCATGAATCTGTCAGCCCAGATTCTGATTATCTCCATGTCTTCTTGGTGTGTATTAACTGTATTGCTTCTCGGTCACTCTCAAAAGGTATATTCCTATAGAAAATTTCTTGCTTACATAATATATATTTCTCAATTTGAGAGTAAGAAAAGATGTACAAGTTCATCTCTCTACTTGGAAGAAAGCAATCAGTTAAGTGTTATGGATATGGTGTTCCTTTTATGAAAGAATAGATGCAGTCAGGATATAATAAGTATAGCTTTGTGAACTGAATTACCAAGAATAAAAGCCACACCTGTGTTAAGAATTATCCCAAGCTGAATAGATTTCTGACTGATTAGAACATCTGTGATTGTGGAAAGCTCAGACATGGTAGGTTTGGGGAACAATTATCTTAGGCTATCTTTAGTCTGCTTAATAGGGAATCATCTCTCACCTCTGTGTGTGGCCTGCCATCCTTGTAACTATCAGGTGGAATAATTTGGGAGTGTACTAACAAAATTAATTGCTCCCACCAGCCCATAGACTTAGAATGTCATCAGGTACCACCTGGGGTCCATAACAGAGATGTCTCCATTTTGCTAAAACAGCTTGATATTTCTAGGAAAGTGCTTGAGAAGTGACATGATTTATGATTTGTTCTGTTACTATAAACACTTCATGAAACTTACGCTACACTAGACATGGCGTATTTGTGGTAAACTAAATCTATGTTCTTGGGCATGATCATGCACATTTGGTTCTTGAACAAAATGCTGCTTATTTTCTTTGGGGCAGGAACTATATCTCTGTATCCACAGTTCTGGGCACACAACATGAGGCCCTAAGAATGATCCACCTCACTGCAGTACTAACATGCACCTGTGTGAGATGCTAGCATGAGTGTAGATGGAAGTTTCTGTCCTGCCTGATCCTACAGCTGTTCAGTCCCAATAAAACACACAGAGGCTTATATTAATTATAACCTGTATGGCCCATTAGTTCAGGCTGATTATTAACTAGCTCTTACAACTTAAATTAACCCATAATACTTAACTATATTTAGCCACATGGCTTGGTACCTTACTTAGTAAAGCATTCTCATCTTGCCTGTTCTACATCTGTCTGGTGACTGCCTTTCCTTTTCCCAGAATTTTCCTAGTCTGGTCACCTCACCTGGCTAGTGGCCAATCAGTGTTTTATTAAACCAATGCAAGTGCCAAATCTTTACACGTGCACATGAGCCCATGAACTGCTCATGTCCAATTGCCTAGTGTTGCCTCATTGGGCAGATGTTTGTGGCATCTTTCTTAAGGTTGGACTCTTCCCTTACATCAGTGAATGATCCACTGAATTGTTTTGAGATGGTAGTTGGGAAAATATTTGGTTTGAATTCTATTTGATCATTGTTGTTGTTTGTTTCTGAAGCATTTAGTTCAAGGTTAGTCATTTTTTTTTTCAGAACATTCAGTTAGATGTGTTTAGCTTGTTTCCTTTGTTAGAGGTTTTGTTAATTTGCTAGGATTTGCCCCTTTTCCTCCTATGTCTAATTCTTCCAGCCCTGCCACCTTGTCTTTAAGCTCAATATTCTCTCCTCTGCTTGGTCCACTCTATTGCTGAGGCATTTTAGAGTTTTATTGTACTTACTATTTTTATCTTATTTTATTTTCTTACTCCGGTATTTACATACAGCATTTCAGGTTGTTTTTTTCTGCAATATTTCTTTCTTTTTGTCAAATTCTTCCTTCATTTCATCTATCGCCTTCTGTATTTCGTTTGGCTGTTGTGTCTCTGAACATGTTTATAATCATTTTGCTTTCTCTGTCTAGGATTTCACCTAGTTCACTCCTACTAGATGCCATTGCTGCAAGAGTAATAGTATTTGAAGGAGTTATGCTGTCGTGGTTTTTCCTGTTTCTTTCATTAGTGCACTGGAACTTGTGTATTCTGTACTACTTCTTCACTTGATTTGGTGTTTTCTAATCAGCTATATTCTTTTAGTTGAAAATTTTGTAGTGTTCAGGTGTGACTTAGGTGAGGGTGTATAGAATGTAAAGTTCAGAAAATAATTCTTTATATCATGAGCTCCAGGTGTTGGCATAAACTCTGCATATATCCCCATGAAGAACACTAACTAGGAGAATGACCAGAGCTATTCGGTATTAACACTATGTAATTGTGATACTAGCATAGACTTCAAAAACCATTGGAAGATAAATGGCCAAGGATAACCTGAATAATACTTAGGTTTTAGTTAATGTGATTGGAAGAAAGAGGGAAGTAAAGTAAATAAGGAAAAAGGTTAAGTATTAGATCAACTTTAAAGAAAAGAAATTAAGGTAGGGAAAGTTGAGGTATACTTAGGATATACAGAATTTAGAGAGTGATTGTTACATTGCTGGAAAGTTAAAACCAGAAGAAAAAGAAGGAGGAGTGATCTTGATCAAAGGAAGAGAGGACATGTGAAGAATGGGAGAATATGTGAGATGTGACAGAATAGACTAAATTAAATTAAGCTACACTAGAATGAAAATTAAATTAAATTACACTAGAGTGAAATGACTTAGAGTAATCTGCATGAAGCAAAAATAAACAAAAGCCTAAAACCGGCTGAACAACAAACAAAAGCAAGGCCATCATGACACATGTACGTGAGTGGAGGGTAAGTGATGAAGGCTCCAGGATTAAAAGAAAAATGCTTGTGGGGTTATTGCTAGCACAGATGCACTGAGCTGAAAGATAAAGATCTCAGATTCTTCTGCTCCTAGAAGGTTCTATGTTGTGCTGCATGGCAGAGGGTTATACAGGAGCCATTAGTTCTGCAGCCTGAGTGTTCTGGGAACTCTCTGAATCTTCTGGGCTGGAGCCAGGGACCTGCATTTACCCTGTTGTAATTTTCACAAGGAGAATTTAAGCAAACCCCTTCCATCTCCCACAAATGCACTGTGGATTGAGTGCAATGAAGGCATCCCAGTTTGGCAGTGATACCTTTGTTTCTCCTACTGGACCCGAAGTTTCATCCCTATCGCAATGTTTGCATACAAGTGCAAATGCCAATGTAGAGAAGAAGGAAATATTCGAATTTTCATGAAGATGGCTTTGGTCTAGGTTAACAAAAGGATTGTGGGAGTATGGATCAAATGTTGTAAGGTGAGGCATCAGAGAAGGAACAGTAAACTGTTCAACATGTTGCAAAAAGCTTGAGATACTTGTCCTTACCGTTTCTCATCATTAAACCAATTGAAACCTTGTTATGTTCTTCCCTAGGGCTGTTTTGTTGGTTTCGATCTAGCACATGCAGTTGGAAATGTTGAACTCCACTTACATGACTGGGGCGTTGACTTTGCCTGCTGGTGTTCTTACAAGGTAGGAACAAGTTGATGTCTGGCATCCTTTTGTTTCACATAGGTTTTAATATAAAGAAAAACTTTGGCTCACGACACACACTCTACTTTTGTCAGACCTGTGTTTCCTGATTCAGAAAATAGTGAAGCCATATGATAAAGTAACATGAAACATAATTTAGGTCTATTATTCCTACAGCTGTAGAAAATTTATTAATTAAATTTCTAGACTACTATGAAAAGAAATTAAATATAGAGAAAATATTTCACACTTGGAGCTTAATACTTACTGATTAATGCCTTTAGCTTTTGTTTATATGAAGATGAAGCTACAACATCTCTACATATAGAAATAAAATTTCATTTGTTTTTCTTTTAACAGTAAGACCCAATATTCTGTTTTACTGCAAAAGCTCAAATGATCACACATTTTGAACTGGTCAAAAGTTATGGGCTTATTTAAAACAAGTAAAAATGAAAGCAGTGTTTATATTTTTCTCACGTTTTAAGTAAACTCATAAAATTTCACTTCTTTTCCAGTATTTAAATGCAGGAGCTGGAGGTCTGGCTGGTGCCTTCGTCCATGAGAAACATGCTCATACGATCAAGCCTGCGTGAGTAGTGTCTCCAAGCTTTTACTCTGTTATGAACCAATCAGTGTGCATTCCTAAGATGGTAAACGTTTCTGAAATTGCTCATGAACAGGAGCTGGATAAGATTATAATTATTTTACCACTTCATTAACAGTGCTGTGCTTTATCGGAAATAAATGCTTTCTGAAGACTTCAATTGGCTGAATAAGAAGTCTGATCAAAAAGGGAACCTTCAATGCAAAATGAGTTCTCGCAATCATGTAGAACCAATGGTTTGATGCTAAAGTACTCTTGAAATTGATATTTTTAAAAATGTGCTGCTTCGGCTTTTTAACTACTATACATACAATCTGTCTCCCCATCCAAGCCACAATGTTGTGGCCACAGCATGAAAGTTACAGGTTGTGTTTGAATTCCCCAATGCCAAGGTGCTAGATGAGCCACTGGAGCCAGGGCTTTTACCAATTCTCAATTGCTTTGCCCTCTGAGCTGGCCAAAACATTTTTACAATAAAGACAGTAGACTGAGAGCCTCTCTTCCTCCAGGGGAATGGAAGAAACAGGAGGAATAGGTGGAGTAGGAAAGGGATCATTTCTTGGCAGAACTAGAGGAGCAGTTTCAAATTGTACATGAACAACTGGCTCTCCTATGCCAGGGTCCAATATCTAAGCCCAAGCTGAAGAGAGAAAAAATGAAAGAAGGAAGAACCAGAGGGCAGAAAAGATTTAGTCCAGGTCGGGATTGATGAAGATGGTGAAGGGCCTCAGCTACCTTGACCCTTACCCCAAGAAATCTAAGAAAGCAAGTGGCGGTGGGGCTGGCAATGCTGCTATTCTAGTCCACCATGGCTTTGGACCTTGAGAAAGAAGTAACAACAAGATACCCAAGGATGCCAAAGAGACAGCCACAACTGGCTTACCCATTGAGCAAGATTCAGAGGAGCAAGAAAAGAGCAGGCCCATGCATTACAGTGAGAAAAAGCAATTGAGCTTGGATATCAATATTACCTCAGGAGAATCTGGGCTGAACCACACACATCACTAAGGCTAATGGGCCCTCTTTATGTGACTCAAATCCAAAAGTAATTGGGATTGATTTTGAAACTTATGAGGTATGCACACTTAGCTTGAGCACAGTTTTATCCAGCCTGTAAAAGAAACTTGGGAGCTTTATACTTTTATTTATATAAACCTGTCCAAAGGTATAAGTGCACCAATAGGCTACAAAATACCAAATAGTGATTCCCGTGCAAACATATATACACAGATATGCAAACACACACATATATTATAGATGTACACATACACATGAATGTTTATAATAACAATTAATGAAAAATGAAGCTATGGATTTGAAAGAGAGAAAGAAGGGATATATACGAGGATTTTGAGGGAAAAAAAGGAAGAGGAAAGTGGTGTGTTGTAGTATAATATCAAAATATAAAAGAAATAACTTTTAAGAAAACAAATAAGAAAGAAAGGAGAAAAGGAGGGAGTGAAGGAGGGATGGGAGAAAGGAGGGAGAGAGAGAGAGAGAGAGAGAGAGAGAGAGAGAAGAATGAATGGCCAAGGAAGAGCTAGCTTCAGAGAAAGAACTGGGAACTACAGATGCAGTTACAAGACGTCAGTGGACAAGCCAACTCACCAATGAGCCTCTCAAGAGGGTGAGTGGGAAACAAAATTACTGTACAGCAAGTCCCAGTGTCTCAGCAATTCCAGCCCAGATTTAGCTCCTTATGCTCGTCTTCCTCCTCTAATGCCACATTGATTTTGACTCAGTCAAAGAGACAGATGGAGCAGGAAGGACCAGACCTCTTAACCACCCTGCACCAACACTTTCTTGCTTGTTGTGACACTTCTTCATCTCACACTTGGTCATAGGAAATCTGGCACTGTGCAGGGATATTCATTGAAGTAGGGTCGTGAACAAAATAAGACTGAATTCCCAAAGCCTATTGGCAAAGACCTGTAGATGTAGAATCCCTTTCAGAATGATGGAGGCGGGGCAAAGGTTTGGGTAGGAGAGGGTAAAGTCTAGTTCAAGACTACCTGAAGATACAGCTGCCATATTTACTCCTAAGGCCCCTGTTTTGAGGGATGTTTTTGCACTTTAATTTACTTCAGCTACGTGAGACTGGGAGTGGAGAGCACCATGGTCCTACCCTCAGTCTCCACGGGGGTGAGAAGAGGCAGGAGCTCTCTTTTCTCGTTGGCTTTTTCCTACTCCATTTCCTTTGTCCTTCCACTTCATATGGATCCTGGGGATTTGGTCATATCTTTATTTGGATCCCAGAACAGTCTTTCCTTTGTCTCTCGATTCTGACTTGGAAATAAGGAAAATATTGTTGGGAAAAAATTACGCATTGGACAATTTTTTATTCCTTATCAATATAAAGACAGCTACACTTGCCTAATAGAGGTCTAAGTGTGTTGTTATTCAAATTGCATCTACCCTTAAAGCTGTCAGTGTCACAGGATAGCTAGTAAGAAAAATCTTCTCTGCTGAAAGGCTTTATAATCCATGAAACCGAAAGGAGCTGAATATTGAACAATGGGCTAATATTACAAAGCAATACTTGCAGGCTTTATACAACTCTCTCCATGTTTTACAGTAAGTGTAAATACAAATGCAATATACCAACATATTTATGCATTTTTATTTGACGAGGGAACTCATTGTATGGCTTTCATCTAGTGTAGAGAAAAACAAATAACATCCTGTATCTCATTTGTGTTTGTCCTGGAATGTGTCGGGTGAGCATCAGGAATATACACAATACAGTACTGTGGTTAGCTTTCTTCTTCTCTCTGTCACTGGCTCAATGATTTAACCTTTAAAGAAATTACAGGAGAATTAGTAGACCTTGGAGCACCTCCCATTTCTGCCGTCCTCTGCATATTAATCCTAGAAATTGAAGATCATTTTCTTCAGGTTACTTAATCATGTCTGAAGTCTCTTCAAGATTTCAAGCTTCTGAAATTAAAGAGTGCTTTTTCTCTGGACAGCTATTTAGTCAGGCATGTACTTTTCTTAAATATATTGCTGTCAGTACATTAAAGTGTTCTGTATATCCCAAATCTTCAGAGAAGACTATAAAGTGCATATTATGAGAATAGTACACATATTTTAAGTCATCATTTTAGTGTGTGTGTGTGAGGGGGGGTGTTGGGACGTGCACATATGTGGTATATGTTGGGGGTGCATGCACATATACGTATATCTAAATGTGAAGGCCAGATTTGACTTTGTGTCTCTCTCAGTATCTCTCCACCTTATATTATGAGTCGGTGAAACTGGATCTCACTGATCTGACAAGGCAAGATGGTGAGCAAGTTCCCATGATCCCCTTGTCTCTGTCCCACAAGTCTAGGTTTACAGGTGTGTGCTATCACTCCCAAATTTTTAAGTAGATGCTAGAGATCTGAACACAGGTCCTCATGCTTACAGAACAGGCACTTTATAAAATGAGGCATCTCATTTTATAAGGATAGGAAGGTGGAAGATAGTTCAGTAGATAAAGCACCTGCCTAAGCATGAAGACCAGAATTTGTATTTCTAGAATCCATAAAAATCCAGATGTGCTTGCACACACATGATAATATTAGCTTGCCTGTGGTATAATCAAGAACATCTCCAGAAATTTCCAAGCCAGCTAGCCTGCCTGGCCTATGTCACAGGGAACAACAAAGTAGATGTCCAAGGTTGTCCTCTGACCTCCCACACATGTGTGCAGTGGCATATATGCAAACATATACACAGGAACAAGCAAGCATATACAGTACACACATACATACACACAGCACACACATACGCACAACAAATAGTCTTACCATTTCATTCAGCTTGGTTATTTTCTACATAGTTGAAACACAAGGTAGATTTTACTTTTGCGTGATACCTTCTCAGCCATTTCTCATTCTCCGTTATTCAGATTGGAATAGAAGATCTGATATGTGAGCTGGTTACAGGGGGACTGAGGAGGAAGTAATGTAGACATGCTTTAGGGCATGCTGGGAGTTGAGCTCTGACCTCCCAGCAGAGGGGTGTTGCACTTGGTTTCTCTGCCACTGAATGGCGAGAGAAGGAGGGGATGAGGCTGCTCATCTGCACTGTATTCTGCAGAATCCCCAAATCATGGTCTCTTGCTGGTGGGCAACTTTCAGATGATCCCTGCACTTCCAATGCACTTCCCCTAAAGAAATAATGTCTGTCTCTATTGCATACACTAGTTTTGTGAGAAAAAAATAATTTGATGCATCCTACGGCATGAAATGTTGCCACTTAATTTTATTATATGTCATCAATTTATATAGGGCTACATAAATATATTAAAACTTCAGAAATAAGAAAAGTGGGTGACATTTCTAAAAACAATGCCATTAGGACCTTCTTTCATCTTTACTCTTTAAGGCTTCATTATTACTAACTCTCGTTATGTTACTGGCTCCCAGTGAACTTGTAGCATTTTGCCTAATCAAAAGCATTTTTCTCAAGCAAGAACATTAATTCCAAAGTTTATGGTTTTTGAACTTCTAGGTTATCAAATAATTCTTGGCTGTTAGAAGTTTCAGTGCGCCTTTGAAGAGCTGACTGAATTTCCACTCCCTGAACTCTCTCTCCCAATAGCCTTATCGTCTACTGCATCTTCCCCCCTCCATTCTTCCTCACAGTTTTCTCCCTTCTCCTCCCTCCTTTCCATTTTTAGCTTTCTGAGGCAGATTGTGTAGCCGAGGCTGGCCTGTTCTGAGGCAGATTGTGTAGCCCAGGCTGGCCGGAAAGTCAGACTATTCTAGCTCAACTCTTGGGCTCCTCAATCATTACAGGTGTGTCAACTACACCAGAAAGAGAGCTACTTCTCTGATGCATAGTTTGTACTTGAATAAACCACGGCTTAAGGTTTTTGAAAGCTTATATTATGATGTACTGCATGTCAGCTAGTCAACCTGGCATACGGATGGGTTTAAATCAGGCTTTAACCAGCAAAACTGCATTACAGGAGATTGGCTTCCCTTTGCGGCTTGTTGTTTATTTCTTTGCGTCCTTAAAGCTTCTTTCCATGTGACGTCAGAATGTCTAACTCCAGGGTTTCCTGTTTCTAACCTTAATTCCCTCTTCCAAACTGGGGATCATGTGCTAATGTGCATTAGGGACTTAGGGCTCTGTCGGTGTGGGATGTTGCGGGTGTGCGCAAGAGCAGCTAAGCTATTCCCAGTGATGGGCTCTTGACTCGGACGGGAGGCTTACTGCTTGGCTGGAGCTTCACTTTGTGCCCCACGCTGTGTTTTTCCTCCTTTGTGCATCAGCCAGTCAAATGGCATCCCTGGGAAAATGCTAGAAGAAGAGCAAATATTGGAAATGTCAAAATAAGACACTGAATTAGACTGATTCCATAAACAGCAGTGGAGCTCAGTAAAGTTATATCAAAATGAAAGGCTGTTTCCTTGTGAATGGCAATTATCATGCGGAGACCACATATAACTTGAGTTTCAAAAGTATCATGCTAATTCTGCTGCCCGTTAATAATTACATTTCAGTTGTTAGGTCTGAGGTTTCAGCTGGTTGACTCTGCTTAATGAACTTCTGATGCCTTACCCTCTCCATTTTCCCAGGACTGCAGAAAGACTTGGGTGTTTTTTGGTTGTTAAATTATTCATTATTGTAGCTGCAAACCATATGAACAGCCTCAATTCAAAGGCAAAGATCTAAAAGCTGACAGGACACACTTGGCAAAGTCAGGTTTGTTGCTTGAAAAGGCTGACATCTAGTGGTTAAGGGTGTTATTTCAAATTAATAACTCATTGTCTTTCACCTTTAACAGATAATTATATATACACACAATCTTTTTTTAAAATCTCTTATCACAATACTATCTACATTGCAACAGTGATAATCAATGCTCTGAAAAAGATAAATAATTAAGAAAGTGGGTGGAAGAAAAGGAATGGTGTAAGGAGGCTGCTCAGCCCTGAAATAATCGCACAGAAACTGTATTAATTAAATCACTGTCTGGCCAATTAGCTCTAACTTCTTATTGGATAATTCTTACATCTTAATTTAACCCATATCTAGTAATCTGTGTATCACCACTTGGCTGTGGCTTACTGGGTAAAGTTCAGTCAGCTCCAGCACAGCTACATGGGTTCTCCCTGACTCCGCCCTTGTTTCTCCCAGCATTCAGTTCATTCCTCCCCACCTAGCTCTGCACCCCCGCTCTGCTATAGGCTCAAAGCAGTTCTTTATTCATTAATAGTAATCACAGCACACAGAGGGAAATCCCACATCAGTATGAAGGAATTTCAGGTATATGGTTATAGAAATTTTAAATGTTCACTATGGATGTGGAAAGAACTGCCTTGCAGAAGTGGGTGGTCCATCTGTTTGTTCTCTCTCTCTCTCTCTCTCTCTCTCTCTCTGTCTGTCTCTCTCCCCGCAGTCATTAATTTTCTATAGTTCTGCAGCTAGGGGTGTGGCCTTGTGACATAGTTCCCCCCTCCCCCATCCACATGGGCATGTTGATTGGGGTTGGCATTCTGCGCATCTTGCTCCATTGTGGATACACTGAATTGGGCCCTGGCTCCCCATGGGCAGTTGTTCTCTGCATTTTGACTGGTTGTGACTTCCTATAAGGATCTCCATCTACTACAAAGAGAAGCTTCTTTGATGGAAGGTAAGGCTTTACTCTTGCCTGAAGGCATAAGGATAAGTATCTAGAAAACAGTTAGGAATTATATTCATTTGGGAAAGTGACAGTAGCATATTATCTTCCAAGTAGCTGACAAGCTGACGGTAGTTATCAAGGTTTCCAGTAGCCGTTCTGCTTTCGCTCCTGTTGAGTGGGCCTTCAGTCTGACTAGATGGACGCTGGTTACCCCTAAAATGTAAGTGTGACTATTGTACCCTTTAGAGTACCTTGCCATTCTGGTCATTGTTGTTGTTTATAGGTTTTACAGATAGGAAGGACTATGGGCTGTTGCCCTCTCTTGGTAGCTTACATAACATCTTTAGATACCATGAGAGATAGTCCTCAGGTTGGGGGTTTCTAGATTCATTCCAGCTTGATGCCTTCAAGTATTACTTCTGAAGTGGTTTCTTCATCAATAGATCTTATCTTCAAGTTCTGGGAGGCAACTGAGAACAACAGCAATGACCTAAATTGTTTGGAAATTATCTCAAACTCTCCTGACCAGAAACTTGAAGGGCAGTTATCTACGGCTGGTTCTCAAGAAGAAGCCTCACCACTCCATGTGGTGAGCCCTCATTTAATATATGCTTGTATATATGCCTTTCTAAGTAAGCATAAAATAATATGAAAAGGAGGTTTTGATTGCAAAGGCTTAATAATCAGAAATGTGTGGCAAACAGCAGTGTTCAAATGACCTTGACTTTGTGTTAGCTTTACAAATGTCAATCTTTCTATTTCATGTGGTCCAGTATAATGTTTGCCCTTTTGATTTAGGAATGTCCATGATACCTGAATTCCATGAAAAGTTTTTTGTTTTTCCTGCAAGATCCCACAGGCTGTAATTCAAAATTCAGCACCCAACCTGCCTTTATAAAAATGGATATCCTGCTTTGATCGGATATGCAGAAAGATGATTTCTGTTCAAAATGTTAAACTTATTCAGTGAGATCGTGGTGCTCAGTGTTGTTGCCCCTCATTTGCACACAGGTTCAGCAGATCTCCAAATACCCCCATTATGTTTAATTTCCCAAAATGTTGATAATTTGCAAGCATTTTTAGTGGTCATGAATGATGCCTACTAATAATTTTGACGAGAATTCTCTAATTTTAACTCATTCCAACACATCTCCACAACCACTTACTGTCATTTGATTGAAAATTTTAAATATAGATGACATTTAAAAAATCTTATTAAGGGCTTTCTCCTCTTTATTGTTACAGATAGTTTGCAAGTTAAAAAAATTCTGGCTAACTTTAGTGAATAGTTAAAACAAATTTTAGGTGTCAGAAACATGGGTTAGTATTGCTTTTCTGGAACTTATTATGCACGTAAAATGATTCTCAGAGAAGTACAATAAAGAATAAAATATGCATCAAAATATCCTACCAAAAGAACTAAGAAATATGTAAGGTTATACCATGCTTCACCCAAGTAAACAATGTATATTTGGGGGGAGTAACTTACACACACCTGTTCTGGGGAAGATCAATTTGATTTGTCCCATATCCACAAACATCTAGAGGCATGCCCAAAACCATGTCTAGAATGGAAGCCTTGTTTTAGTTTCTTAGTGATCTCTTTTGATTTACTCCTATAACAAAGAAGAGAGATTGCAGAGGAAGGTGCTGGTCTAGGACTAGCTCAGTCAAGGTGATGATTTTAACCACAGATTTGTGGAAGAAAACATTTCCATAGCTAGCCATTATTTTCATCAGATTGCAAATTGTGAGAGCTTCTCATTATGCAAACATCCAGTGTCAAACACAATACAGAGTGATGCAAGAAAACAAAGATTTTCCTACAAGGAAAAACATTCACACATCAACCACTCGCTTATAAAATTAGTCCTTACTTGAACATCCTTCCCCAACTAAATTGCCATCTCAATCTGTGAATTATTTTGTGTAGTTTCATATTATAAATAAGAAAAGATATAGCAGAAGGAAACTGAATATTCATTTTAAGATAAGATCTTTTTTAAGAGTTTCATGGTATAAGTAAAGGTGAAAAACTGTTGATTCATAATCATGGACAAGAATATGCCATAGTTAGAGCTGTTGGCATAGATAATTGAAGAAATATGATAAGAATTTTAAATTACATAACTGAAATATTAAAGATTTTGGAAAAAAAAGTGTTATAAACATCTCCAAGATTATGTGGAAAAAAGTTAAACCTTTTATATAAATCCCCTTAATATAAAGGGGATTATATTTTACCACCTAACGTTGACTCAAGATGCAGACCAAAAGTAAACAATAGATGTATTGCATGTTCTTTTCAAAATTTGTAGTGTGGGGCTGGAGGAATGACTGAGCAACTAAAAGCACTGGCTATTGTTTCAGAGGATTGGGGCGGGATTTGAATACCAGCAAAGATTCATGGCTCACATCTGTCTATAACTCCAATCCCAGGTGATTGCTCCATACTATCCTGGCCTCTGAGACCACCGAGTACACATGCTCAAAACATACATGCTCAAAAAGCACCAATACATATGGACATTTAAAACAAAATAATTATTTTAAATGGTATCATTTTAACTTTAAATTTATCAGATTATAAACTTTTTTATAATTTTCAAGTTCAAATTGGTTTTGACTTATTTATTATTGTTTCATGTGCATGAGTGTTTGTCTGTACATCAAACAGTGCCTAGTACCTGTAGATGCCAGAAGAGTGTGTCAGATCACCTGACAGGAGCTGTAGATAGTTGTTAGCTGCCACGTAGGAGCTGGGAACTGAACTTCAGTCCTCGGCAAGAGCAGCCAGTGCCCTTAACTGCTGAGCCAACTCCCCAGTATTTTCGCTTAATGTTTTACAGGAACACTTCAATAAACTATTACATTTAAAAATTATTTCAGAAGATATTGCTTGGTTTGTCCTCAAAGGATGAAGAGTCCCAGTGTGTCTTCACATATATGTGTGCTGTGGGAGTATAAATCTGTATACATATAAATTTATATTTCCAACTCAATAATTAAATATGGCAAAACTTCTTACTGTGTATCTTATTCCTTCACAAGTACCCATCTAAATTATCAATGCTTAGTCATGTAATTGGAATAATACTGAGTGGGTTAAAATGATGCATAAATACATCCTGCAAATATTTTGATGCAAAAACCACTTCTATCTATCACAGGAAGATAAACAGGTTTCTAAGGGATACTAATATATATATATATATATATATATATATATATATATATATATATATATATATATTAGTAGAAAGAGAGAGAAGACAAAAGTTTTATATATATTAGTATACTAATATGTATATATATTAGGAGAAAGAGAGAGAGAGAGAAAACAAAAGTCAAAAAGCACATTGGAATAGGATAAAACAAACACACATAAGAAAAGAACCCAAGAGAAACAGAGAAACACAAGAAACAGAGACCCACTTGCTCCCACACACAGGAATCCCATCAAAACACCAAACTGGACGCCATAATATATATACAACGAACCTGTAGGGTAAAGAGAGAGAAGAAAAAAGTACACCTAAATACAATTTAAAAAAAGAATTATTTTTTTAAACGAAAAAGGAAAAACCCTGACATAACATTATAAGACAGGAACCTCCAATGGTGTTGTTGAGTTTGTTGTCTGTGGCTATCTACTGCTGGACATGCAGCCTACCCTTAAGAGTAGTTTGGTTCCCAGTAAGACTCCCTTGGAGAAAACTAAACTTTTATTTGCAGTGGTTATCAATTGGAGGTTGCCTCTGGGTTAAGATGCAGACCCATGAAGGCCGTATGCGTGCTGCTTCAGTCTCTGTGAGTTCATATATGTGTTGATACTGATGATTTAGAGGAACTTGTTTCCTTGGCATCTTCTCTCACCTCTGGTCCTTGCACTCTTTCTGCCTCCTCTTCCAGAGGGTTCTGTGAACACTGAGAGGAAGGATTTGATGAACTCATCCCACTTAGGAATGTATTCCAAGGTCTTTCATTCTCTGCTTACTGTTTGACTGTGACTATCTGTATTTGTTCCCTTCTGCCTCTTGAGTCAAGCAGCATCAGGTATGAGTTCCATCTTGTGGAGTGAGCCTTAAATCAAAATAGATATTAGTTGGTTACTCCCAGAGCTTTGGGCCACCATTGCATTAGCATATTTTGCAAGCAGTAAGTACATCATTGTAGATCAAAAGGTTTGTGTCTGGCCTGGTGTTTATATTTCTCTTTTGATAGCATACAGATTACCTTCCTGTCCCCAAAACAAGCACATAGGGATGAAGCTCCATTTCTCTTTGTTCAATGAGTTGTGTGAATGTAATCTTCAGCAGTAGGGCTTGTCATTAGTTTGTGAAGAGGAACTTACAGTCTTTGCAACAGTTTTAGTTAGTGGGAGTTCCTATAGGACCCCATTTTCAAATAACTCAATGAGATGTAATCCTGTCTTGGTACTGGAGGCTTCATTTACTGGCAAGAGTTGTCCGGTTGTCACTCATATCTCCATTATTTGGTGATTTATTTTATATCACCTTGTGGTATTTACCTTTTTTATTTCTTTACATTAATTTGGATATTAGCACTTTATCAGCTGTGTATCTGGTAAAAGTCTTTTACCATTCTGTAGGCTGCCTGTTTTTCCAAATGAGAGTGTCTTTTGGTATGCAGAAGCTTTTTAGTTTTATGAAGTCTCAGTTATTAATTATTTTTCTTAGTGACTATGCCAACACTATTCTGTTCGGAAATCTTTTCCTATGCCAGTGAGCTCAATGATATTACCCACTTCCTCTTCTATCATGTCCAGTTTACCTGGTTTCATGCTGATGCATTTGGAGCTGAGTTTTATGCAGAGTGATAAGCATGGCTCTATTTGCATTCTTCTACATGCAGTTGTCCAGTTTGACCAGCACTTGTTTCAAGGGTGTGTTTCGAATTCTTTATCAAAAATCAGATGTGTGTATGTCTGAGTCTTCAATTTGATTCCACTGATTGATGTGTCTGTGTTTTTGTGCCAATTCAATGCTGATTTTGTTGCTGCAGCTCTGTAGTACAATTTGAAATTAGGGATGGTGACACCTCCTGCAGTTCTATTATTCAGAACTATTTTCTTTAGCTACTCTGGTTTTTTTGTGTTTCCATATGAACCTGAATATTGTCCTTCCAAGATTTGTGAAGAATTGTGTTGGAATTTTGCTGGGGATTGGGTTGAATCCCTAGATTGCTTCAAAAACCTCTTTTTAAATATAAAATGCCTTTGCTGTATAGTCTAGGCTGTTTTTGAACTTGTGATTCTTCTGCGACAGTGCTGACAAGAGCCCTCAAGAAAGTAAACATTCTTTCTGATGGAAATTAAAAACAAATGTTAAACAGTTCATTTGGGAAGATACCACTTAAACAATCATAGAATTGATTTAAATGACAGATAACACCTGAGACAAAATGACAGACTATGTGTCCCAAGCCAACTTGTATGTAATGACTGATTATGCCATATAAATGAATACATGTGTAACTTACTCAGGGCTGCTTGGTCTAAACTCGGACCAGGACAGGAAGAATGTAAAGCTGCAATTCCTCTGTCAAACAGAATACAATATTAGCTAAATGATTGCTTTTATTCAGTTACTTTGAAATCTGAAACTGTTGTCTGTAAAAGAGAGTCACTCTACAAATTCCAACAATTTAAGGAGGAATAAAAGAAAAGGGGAATTGTTTAAAAGACATTCCTTAAGTTTATGTCAAGGGGCTCTTTTTTTTATTCCCTTCACTGGTACTTTTAGGGAAGTGTTATTGGCTTAACATTTTAAAACTGCCTTGCTATAATCAGATTGTCCTTTGTTCCATTCTTCAATATTTCAGAAAGTATAAGCAATAATAAAATCAGGATTATTTTAAGTTATCAGTTCTGAAACCACACTGAACAAATCAGACTTAAACCTCAAGTTGTAAGTATATGGGGTCCAAAATCAGACATGTCTCTTTCAGAAAATTCACCTGTGGAATCATGGTATATAACCAACTCTGTTTTCATTTATAAACTATTAAGATTTAAGACCAATCATTATTAAATTATTATTTGCCTAGATGGCAAGATGGTGTGTGTGTGTGTGTGTGTGTGTGTGTGTGAGAGAGAGAGAGAGAGAGAGAGAGAGAGAGAGAGAGAGAGAGAGAGAGAGAGGTGGTTGTGGTGGTGGTTGAGCTCATTCAGAAAACCAGAGGTCAACATTTGGTGTTTTCCTCTATCAATATTCACCTTATTATTTTTCATTACTTATTCTGCTCCCCCAACTCCTCCAAGATTCTTCCCACCTCACTAACATCACTAACTACCTATTCTATTCTCCCTTTCTCCCCTCTCTCTCTCATTCTCTCTTTCTCTCTCTCTCAAAATGAATGAATAAATGAAAACAAACACAAAACCAATCAAACCAATAAAATACCAAAACAAAAAAAGAAGTGCACAAATTATGGAGTCTATTTAGTGTTGATCAACTACTTCTGGGCATGGGACTTGCCTATGTGTGTGGTTAATAAACCCAATGACACTCCAGTGAAGAAAATTGATTTTCCTTTTGGCAGCAGGTATCAAATAAAAAGATTATTGGTTAGAGGAAGGAATTTGTGTCAACTTGCCCTTCTCAGTGATGGGATTTTGTTAGCTTTGTACTGTGAAGGTGTGTGTATGCTGACACCTTCTCTGTAAGTTCATATTGACATCAGTTTTGTTGTGTCGGGAAGTCACTCTTCCCTTGGAGTTGACCACTACCTCTGAATCTTACAGTCTTTCAACCTTCTCTTTCTCATAGATTCCCAGTTGTTCATGCGAGGGTTTGATCATGACATCCCACCTGGGGATGAGTGTTCCAAGTCTCTGCACATTGTCCATTTGTGGGTCTCTCTATCAATTGTATCCACTGCAAGAAGCCTCTTTTTTTTTTTTTTTTCTAGGTAATTCTTTTTTTTTTCCATACATTGTTTTGTTTTATTTTTTCCATTCAAGAACATAATTAAAGATAAAAAAAATTTTTTTCCTTTCTTCCCCTTCTCCCGGTCTCCTCCCACTACCCCCCACCCCTCCTCCCTCCCCCTTCTTCCTTGAAAGAGGGCATGGTGCCCTGCCCTGTTGGAAGTCCAAGGCCCACCCCCATCCCTCCTGGCCTAGGAAGGAGTGCATTCAAAAAGACTCGGTTCTCAAAAAGTTAATACATGCAGAA
>PVIU01009183.1:0-77955 GCA_004026605.1 Ondatra zibethicus
CCCTATACATATTTTCATAAGGAAACAGCATGCCGAATTCCTGTTTTCCTCAATGTGCATACTTTAATTCTCCATTTTCTTCATCCTCTTCTCCAGATTGAAAAGGTGGAGGCCTGAAGCCTGACATGCAAGTCTTTGCTTGGACCCCCATAGAGAGGAGAGGGTTGCTAGTGGATCACCATAGTTTAGTGTTGAAGAGTAGACCGTGTAATACATGCCTAGTTCTTGGTATGGAAAGTAGACCCTGACAGACCAGTTTCTTTTCTACAGATAGAGCTTATCTGAATATTATAATTGCATTCATTGGAAAAATAACTTCACTAAGATACTTAGGATTGAAAGCCCAGACTTCCAAGTTTACAAATTCAGATCCCAAGATTTACCTAAGACTTCTGCTCTGATATGAAGATAGTGACATGATCACATTATCCTACTGAAGACATGTTCCAAACACACATGTTCAGGATGAAGTCAGTAGTCTTGGATCTTCATGGAGAGTCTGCGAACCCCTGTCCTTCTTCATGCTCCACTCAGGCTGCATCCATGTGTCTTGCCATGTGATGCACATTTCTCCCCATGAGTCTGTTAACCACTCAAAACCACAGGTTTACTTACTGTTATTGGCTTTTGTGCCTTGAAGGAATAGTGCAAACAGTGGGCATCTAGTAAATATCAGTTGGGCAAATGCATACATATCCTCAGTCTGAAACAGTGATTCTCAACCTGTGGGTCACAACCCCCACAGGGATGGAATACCAGATATCTCGTGCATCTGATATTTACATTATGATTCATAACAGTAGCAAAATTGCAATTATAAAGTGGCTCAAAATAATTTTATGGTTGGGGGTCATCACAATGTCAGAAACAGTATTTAAGGGCCTAATGGTCAAAGCATTAGGAAGGAAAATCTTCTCATACATGCTTAGACTTATAGAATACATGCTAAGTCAATATTATAACTAACTTAAACAGCCTAAACATATGCCAGCGCAGGTTCCAGAAACATGAGTCTTGATCACTGGAAATGCTGATTTTAAAGATTCTTTGAAAGAAATGATATGGTTTGGAATATAGATGAGATTCATAACTGAGAACCAAAAGAACTCACCTCTGAGCTTCACCTCAACATTCTCAAAGAAGCATGAACTCCCACAATGAGGGACAGATGATACTGAGTGAGGGGGAAAGAAGACACAAGTGGACATTAGGACAAAAGGGAACTACACTGAGACTTGAAAAAATGATGTATGATTCAGAGATCTAGAAGAGAGAAGTACTTAATAAAACATCAGAGGCAGACAAGATTATTTACCAGGTTCACTCCGGCTGTCTTCCGTATCTGTCACCAACAGCATCACTAGCATCCTCTGCCAAGGCTATCTTTAGTGAACGCCACAGCTTCTGTATCTTCTGTATCTCCAAAACCGGGCTCTCTTGCGTCCCCTCTTGGATTCCAAGGGAACTGCACATAGTGGGTGTGCAGACATACATCCAGGCAAAAAACCCACATATACATAAAATTAAAACAAACAAACAAACAAAAACCTTAAGAAAGAACAGAGTAATCCCATTTCCAACTGTTTCTTAAGTTCTCTACATAGTGCTACTAAAGTAACTTTTTTTTTGTAAAACATTGCAACCCTGACTATTTTAAACAATTAAAGAGATTGTATTTGTTAATGTATTGTGTCTTTTTTTTTTTTACTGCAATATCCCCTTCTTCTAAAGCAAACGCCTGCCAGACAGATATTTGCAATTCCGTTATTGTTTTAAAGCGCCTGCCCCAGACACATAAGCGTTGATGGAATGCAATGGAAAAATAAATGTTTTAAATCTCAAATGGGGTCATAAACTGCAGCCAGAAGCTAATTGTCCTGAAACCTGAGCTTTTATAAGATGTTACTACTGTAGTGGGACCACTCGGCACTACTTTGGTGGGGTTGTTGTGTAATTGGGAGTAGATTACATTGCAGACACACACACACACACACACACACACACACACACACACACACACACATATATATATATATATATATATATATATATATATATTAGAGATGTCAAATCAGACATCTCTGCCTATGACTGTAGCCCTCAGCCCAATTCTCCAAGCGATCAATGCATTTACCCATTAAAGTACTGATGGGGAGTATTAATTCATATAATGTTTAACGGTTCACTGTGGACCTCTTCTCTGCCAACTTTCTTCCACCCAAGGAGTCCTGAAGTTCTGCCATTCCTGTCCAAAGAAAGGAATCATTTAAACACAGCAAGGCCAGTGGTGAGCTGGAAGCAAGGCCAGGATGATATATAAGGGCTTCACGTTTCTTCCACTGGATACTGAGCTGCATGCATAAAAGAAGCAAATGGCCCAGGAAGATCCCAAGAAAGCTTTGAAAATAACACAAAGGGAAACATGCCCACTGCCTCTGTTTGTCAAACGGTTAGGCGATCTAAGAAATTATAACACTACAATTTTATTGTTTTTGTTTTGTGCTCTAAATTTGTCAGAAACTTTGCTGACCAAAAGAACAAGGGTTGCAGTATTCTAGCCAAAGTCTGAGCACCCCTGGAGGCCAGAGAAATGGCCACACTCATGTGTCAAAGTCTTAAGGAAATGAGGTCAAGTCTAGGGGAAAGCGGACCCATGTCCAAGGGAACCTGATACAGCTACAAGAAGACCGCCTCCCAGGAGCCATCATTTGCTCTCTTGGTGTTTTTGTTATTTGCTTTTCTCTCTTCTTTTCATTTTTCTTTTAAGACCACCTGCCTTTAAGGAACTTGTTATCCACCCACGGAAGCTTGCAACATGACGAGGTTTGGGTATTAGAACAGAGATTTGCTGGGCCAGTGAAATGGCTCAGCAGACAAAACTGCTGGCTGCCAAGCCTGAGAACCTGAATTTGATACCCGAGGCATCACACACAGAGAGGACTGATACCTGCTAGTTATTCTCTATCCTTCACATGTATGCAGTGGTACAAGATTATATATATATACATACACACACACACACACGCACGCACGCACACACACACGCACACACACACACACAAACAAAATGTAAAAATCTAAGCAAAAGAGATCCCATGGCCATAGATGAAAAGCATGGTTCTATCATGACTTCTTTTAAACCCCTAGAATTCCAATTTTCCAACTTGCTTCTTGGAATCTGGAGGTGGTAGTGGTGGTGATGGTGGATAACAACAATACAAAGATTTGAGAAAGAGTAAAAGGATTGGGGTAGAAAGTGCCCAGTTTTCATGCAATCTTAGTTGTTCATGTGGTGTAGTGGCATTTCAATTGTATTTTAATAAATAAAGACTTCCTGAAGACCTGAGAGTAAAACAGTCCCACTGCTCAACCTTACAGACCAGGTTATGACAACACACACCTTTAATCCCAGCCACACTAGTTGCCATAGAAACTGGGCAGTACATGCCACCTTTAACCACAGTGGTACACGCCTTTAATCCCAGCCCTAGAGATGAATGTAAAATGGGAGAAAACAGCTCTCAACACACCGTCTCATTCTGAGATTCCAGGAGGCAGGCTCCCCACTTCAGACTGAGGTCGAGGTAAGAGCCAGTGGCTGGCTGTTTTGCTTTCCAGATCTTCAGGTTGAACCCCGATTTCTTTCTCTGAGTTTTTATTGATTGTGTTTCAATGTGGCTGTGATAAAACACCCCCCAAAGGCAATGAAACTGAAAGAGACGGGGTCTGTTTTGGCTCAGAGTTTCAGGACACAGTCTATCATGATGGGGAACCATGGCAGTGAGAGCATGAGGCAGCCAATCATACAGTATCTCTGTTCAGGAAACAAAGAGGCAAATGCTGGTCCTATGCCGACTATCCCTTCTTTATTCAGTCTGGAACCCGAGCTTGTGAGAATTCGTTGCTCCCATTTAGAATGTGTCTCCTTGCTTCAGTTAACCTTCTCGAGGGCTTCCTCACAGACAACGTTTTGTCTCCTGAGTATTTTTAGACCCTGTGGTCAGATTCTCAGTATTAACCATCACTGTGACAATGAAGGAAGAACTGAGAAGGGTCATTTCAGGCAACAGAAGTCCCAAAGCAAGTTTGGGACCTATATTAATACCAATATTCTAAGGCCGTTTGCTTTGTGTTTTTCTGACTCCTCTACAGTGTATTCAACAGACGGATTTTTTAAGACAGGGAGAGAGTAAACCTGGGTATGAGAGGCAGGAAATAGGTTGCATCCAACTCTAGCTGGGAGAAGTGAAATCCACTTTGGAAGCATGCAACTGAGGTACGATGAATACTATTGGACTGAGAGGTGGTGCAGAGGTTAAGGACACTTGTCACTCGTACAGAGAACCATGTTTCAGTTCCCGGCATCCATGACTGGCAGCATGCAGCCTCCTGTAACTAAGTCCAACTCCAGGGATCTGACATCTCGTTTTGTCTTCTGCTGATATAAGCAAATGTACACACACAGACACACACACACACAGAGAGAGAGAGAGAGAGAGAGAGAGAGAGAGAGAGAGAGAGAGAGAGAGAGCATACAATGATAATTACCTACAATATTGAGGCTGTTTAAAATAGTTTCTCAAACAAGCTAGAATTTCTTTAAGCTTTGAACAAATCTCATAATAAAAAAATCCTATGGTAAGAGAATATTAGCATTGAACTTATTGTATCCTCTTAGCTTGGGCTCATAGTCTTTATCCTTATATATGAAGATGGTGAGGATGGTAATTGATGTCCATGATCTCAGGCTGATCCCTTCCATGATCCTGTGCGGTCCTGGTTATTATGGATGTCATCACCAATTTATAGCTTAAGCCCCAAATGGATTAAACACTTCACCCAGTTATCCCATCGCTGATGTGTCTAAGAAATACAACTGTAATCCTATAGGTTCCAAGTCCAGGAATTTTTCACTGAAGGATTAGAAATGGGTTTAGACTCATAGTGTCTTAAGCCACAAATCAACTTGAATAGGCATCCTTTAATCCAAACCTTTTAGGGAGATTCTTCAACTGGCCCTGAAAATGTTTGATTTGTGAATGTCTCTTGGTCTACAAATAATCTTTTGGCTCTAAATTAGTTTAAAGTATTCATAGTAAGTGGGCAGGAGAGGTGCTTCAAGTGGATCACAGGGTTTACAGTTCTCCTAGAAGACCTTGGTTCAGTTCCCAGCACTCATATTGAACGACTCAGCGCACGAGATCCAATGCCCTCTTTTGATCTTCTCAGTCACACAAACATGCATGTACAAACACATGTACATGTGCACATACATACACATAAATAAAAATAAATCTTAAAAAAATATGTGCAGTATGCTGCTTTCCTAATGAGCTTTCTTATTCAATGTTAAATTAGTGCTGTCTATCTCAAGGAAGACTTGGGGAGGATTCTAGATATATTTCCAATATTTCTTATGAAAATGCTTAAAATATGCCTTCACAATGTGTTGAGTACTATGCTAGATTGCAGATATAAGGGTCAAAACAAGAAGAAAATAAACAAAATTTTCTTTTTTAAGTTTATAGTACAAGCTAGGAGAGATGTAAATGCCAAGACGGTAAAATAAAATGTAATCACCAGTATGGTGTGCAATTCTGCAGAGGCTGACAGCCAGGAGTGGGACTGGAGATGGTGGGGTGCTGTTTTAAATAGTGTTTGGGAACCATAAACTTGAAAATATAATGAGTCAGAGCAACTTCTCAGGAGCAATCATAGCCATCTGGGTAGGAGATAGTGATGGCTGGGACCAAATGAGGAAAAACTTAGATATTTAAGTATGGTGGAATATGAGAGAGCTTGGAATCATTACTGTCTTAGTTTTGTGTTGCTGAGGCATAGATGGCTGAAAGAAACAAGTTAGGGGGGAAAAGTTTAACTTGGTTCAAAGTTTCAGAATAAAAGATCATTTGGTACATATAAAAGAAATGCAGATTATTTAAGGCAAAAATGAAAATAACTACATTTAAAAACAGGCAAACAACATGATAGACATTTTCACAACAATATGGAGGTTCCTCAGAAATATGAATGCTACAACTGCCATATATATGGTCCAGAAATCCTACTATGGCATATCAATCCAATGAGAAGAAAAATCAGTGTGGGAGGAAGCATAGCTATAAAGGTATATATATTCTTGTTTTAATTTCACATATATAAATATATATCATATATACTGTACCTGTACCTTTGTACATGTACTTGCATATTCTAAGACACACATCTATATGTACCTATATATATGTATATATCCATACACACATACTTATTTGTATATATTTAAATCCATGTCTATATGATTAAATACAACTCATATTTCTTATTTGGAAATAAGTCATGAATTTCCTTCTCTGATCATATGCACATGATATTTCCAACCATCAATGGTATTTCGTCAATTGATGATGTCTGTTGTATGACCAAAGGACAACTCTTAATGTCAAGCTATTAATGCCAAGAGTACTAAAATGTAATCACACCTCTTTTCAAATAGCACTGCTAGCACTAGTGCACTGTTATTTAGTGATGTAACCAAATGAGAAGCATTGAGATGAAGTGCAGGGAATGGAATAGGACAATTAGAAACAGGGTGGGCTTTGAAGACCTTTTCTCGTTTCTAGCTCATGGTAACTTTAATCACCAAGAAAGTCTACTATGCATCATGTCTGAGGTGCATGAAGAATGGATTCAAGAATTAATTTCATTCAGTTGCTTAATCCCAAGTGTGGGTGCTTTTACATTGTGAAACTATTAATCACTCTCTTAAGAAAGACAACAACAAAAAATAAACCATAGGGTCCTGAGTGTCTTTCAGCCTAAAAGTGTTCTGTTTACTTTTTCTTTGATCATGGAAATCCACAGGCAGCCATAAAAATTTTACTGGGGCTATAATTATTTGAAACTTTCAGGGTGTCTCTAAAACACTTTATAAGAGCAAGTATCATATTGTTGATATTATTTCTAGTTTTCTACTTACAATGAAAATACGAATTGGGAGTCCTATTCATCATTCCCATATGAACAAACAGTAGAAAAAGGGGTGTGTTGACTCATGGAGAAAACACCCAGCTGGGCTTTATTAACCACACTTAACCACTCATCTTTATGAAGCTCAGATATAGATAAGGTACAATCAAAGGACCTCCCAGAGGACAGGTCAGGCAAGGTCTCTGGATCACAGGGAAACTGGGGTATTCTGTGGCAGCTTAGCCATTCACAACAAGTCCCCCCTCTTCAAGACAACCTTTCTCTTAGTATTTGAGCACAGAAAACCCTGCAGTTAGTTTCGTATCACTGTCTCTGACTCACTCAGGGCTCATCCTCTCAATTCTGAGATGCTGGGGACACTAACGATGCAAACTTATATTGGATTGATAAGCCCTATATAATGAGTTCTCTCTGTGTATCTCTCTCTGTGTCTGTCTCTCTCTCTCTCTCTCTCTCTCTCTCTCTCTCTCTCTCTCTCTCTTTCTATCTCTCATACACACACACATTTCATTCCTAAGTAATGATTGTTCATTGTAAGTATCAATGTATCTACCTACCTCTACATCTATGTTTAAAGACAGTACCTTTGAAACAAAACATTGTCTGTCTTAAGTAGTGATCCTATACTGAGCTGCTGAGTTAATTCAGTGGGTGAAGGTTCTTGCTTCATAAGCCTGGCAACATTAATCTCTTTCAGAGATACCATAGTGAAAGGAGAAAGTTTATTCCTCAAAATCGTCTCTGATCTACACAAGTAAACCACAGCATGCATGTTCATACACACACACACACATACACACACAAATCAAAAACAAGAAGAAACCCAAAATAATGTTGCTTGGCTTTGGCCATATGGAACTGACAGTCTTCTCAAAGATAAGCTAAGCAAAAATCACAGGTAGGTTCTGCAGCATGCATTTGAACCCAATGGCAGAATGTTCTAGAGGAGAGCTCCTGGGTTTAGTCAAATGACTTTTCATAGTTGATATAAACTCTGACAGTGAAAGACAGTGTTAATCAGGACATTTTTAGTGAGAAGGAGTGTGTTTGTGTGCACGTGTGTGCAGGTACACTTCTCTGTGTGTCGGTATACAAAAGAGAGAGAAATGCAGGAGAAAGAAAGAAAGAGAGAGGAGAAAGAGATGGTAAAAATAATGGTGTTCAGTAAAAAAAAAATAAAGGCCTTGAACATATGTAACTCTGTATTTTAGGATGTTGGGAAGACATGAAGGATCTAGGATCCAGGAAAAGTAGGACCACTCATTGCTTTTCTGGTCATAGCTCCAAGTGGGAAGTTGGGGAGAGCCAGCACACCCACCCTGGACAATAGTTTACACATCAGCTCCCACATCCCACACTCTCAATAGCAACTGTCACAGGAGGAGATAGCACACCCACACGAACAAATCTCAAACTGGAAGGGCACCCACTAGCTGGCCTGGCAAAGATAGACAGCCTCCATGAGCTGAGTAGGTAGCTTTCTGTCTTTTTCCTTTTCTACTCTCAAAATTTTACTTCTCTGTGATACCTGGTTAAAGACCAACGACAACTGAGGGTCCATGAGATGGAGAAGTTAAACATGGAGAAGAACAGATCCGACTTCCTCCCCATTTCTGCTCGTTGTTGACCATACTCCTTCCTCGGCGTACTTTCTTCTTTCCTTTCCGTTAGGTCTTCAGCAGCATCACATCCCTGGGTGTGCGTCCCTTCTCAGAGAAGGAAAGTACCTCTAGCACCCACTAAGCTCTCCCTTCATGGATTCCAAAGTTTCATAGTCGTTTCTGGAGTGCTCCTCTCTATGTATTAGCACACCAGACCTTGCCAGCCCTCTTGATTTTTGGCTACCCTATTGCACTGTAGCCTGAGTCCCGTGAGTAAAGAATCTGTGTCTGTTGTGCCCACTGCTTTCCATCTCTGGCATTCAGACTAAGGCTAGGAGCTTGACTGAGACACAGAAGGCTAACTCTGTCCTCACATCATCCCAGATCCCTTTTCCAGTCTTTGCCTTGCTGTGGCCTGAAGGTTAGACTCCAGTGATCTGAATCTCTTGTTGAATGGATTCTCTTTGATTTCGGCAAAAGAAAGGCCATGTGAAAAGGGTTACTAGAAACAGGAGAGAGAAGGGCTGTGCTCTTTCTTCCACATCCCTGAATTACTTCAGACAATGGTTTGTATTCCTTCACAACCAGCGCTCTAGCCAGGTACCCTCCTCTTCTGGGGTTGCAACTTGGTTCTGATAAAAGAAATTCATCCTCTCATCCCTTTCTCCATGAGGGTGCAATGGCTTCCTGTTGCTCCTTATATCTCCACTGGTAACTCTGCCCACACATCATTAAGTAGACCCTTCATTAAAATCTTTTCAGTTTTACCATCTGCAGTAAGTTCTCTTTGCTGCCAGGACCTCTGACTGATAAAGGCTTGTTGAAAGACTGTTGAATGCACAGAGATTCTTGGCATCCTTTGAAAACTTGACTGATTATGTCTGGCAACCAACCACTGGAGAGAAGTGAATGCTGAGAAGGTTACTAAAGGGCAGAGCCGACACTGGATGTGTATACGTAATGCAAAGGCTACTGGTTGGAAAGTAACACATCCAATACTCAAGCAGGTGACTTTTCCTCATTCTGTCAGTCAGCATACCTGGATTTCTGGGCACAGGCTAAATATCATTGTACAGCAAAATATGATATTTGGTGTAGGGCACAGTGCTTGCAGAGTGAGGTGGTGGAAAAGAGGAAGCAATTAAAATCACTGTTGAAGAACAACTAGCTACTGACTAATTAGTTTAAGCTTTTTGAACTCACGCATCTAGAAAATTATGGAGACTTCATGGAGAAGTTCAAGGCAAAGAGATTTCAGTTGCAAAATGTACTTACCACTGTGCATGGAATAGTATTGGTTAATAATTTTCATTTAACTCCTCTCTCTCTCTCTCTCTCTCTCTCTCTCTCTTCTCTCTCATGTGTATGTGTGCATGTGCATGTATGTGGACATGCCCATGGAAGTTATGTCAGAGGTCAATGTTGGATATTGTCCTTAACTGCTCTCCAACTTATTTTTCAAACAGGTTCTCTCACTGAACTTGTAGACCATTGACCTGGCTATGCCAGCCAACCAGTGACCTTCATGGAGTCTGCCTTTCTCCTTAACTCCAGCATTGGGGTCCTAGATGTGTGCTTTTAAGTATAGGGAATCTGAACTTGAGTCCTTAGGCTTGCAAGGCAGTCATTTTATGGACCTAGCTCTGCATTTCCTTCTCCATGTCTCCTGTGAGCATCAGTTCTCTCTGGAGTTGGGATTCAGGGTCATGGAAAAATACATTCATTACTGCCTACGAGGTTTAAAAAAAGTGAAGGCACCACAGACCCTGATTGTAGATATAAAGGATAGGGTGGCATGAAAAACATTGCCAGTGAAAAGCTGAGGACTGCTCGTGGTCTTTTGAGTTCTTTGGTGATTTCTGCTTTATCAACCAGTGTACTGGAACCCAAAAGGAAGAAAATAAATTCTTTCTGCTAAAACTTTTAAATCCCTTGATGGTATCTTCAATATTATTCTAGGTCAGGAAAGAGAAAATATTTATTCCTTTGTGGGTGAGCCTTCAGGACAGTCTTGTACAAAGGAGGTATATGATGTCTTGGAGACAGATGCTGAATGGTAGCTCTTCCCACCTAAGAACCCTCCTCCCCCACGCCATACAATCAGCTCTCTCTATTTGGTTGTTTGGCATGTTAAGCAATATTCCACAAGCATTAAAGTAGCATACCACTGGGTCAAAATTGAGTCCCTTTCAAGAATATTGAACAAGGGAAACTTGGCAACCATTCTTAGCCATAGGGGGAAAGTGCAGGGCCTTCTTGGGAGATTATTGGTGCGAAATCCTTATTTATAGCTTTTTAAATTGACTACTCTCTGCATGTTAAGGCATGTAAATATATTTCCATTTCAACCTACACCTTTCCCTCTGTCATTTTATTATTATTATTTTCAGTGTTTGTCAAGCAAAGACTATTTTGTAAAAGGACTAGGGAAGTATTTGTTTTCCCTGTTAGAGAATTCGCCACACTACAGGATAGAGTAACTGACCTGTTTGCCTCCAACAGGATGCTGATTCGTAACATACAAAACCCGCAGGTCCCCTCACTCTGCGCCTTGAGTGGATTTTCCATGCTCTTGGGAACTTCTTGTGCTGAAGTGTGACCACCCAGCAAATTATAAAACCATGGTTATTGCTAAGGATAAATGTGAAAGGGGGCTGGTGTGACCGTGGAGACAAATCCAACTCTCAGCTCTGAAGAAACAAAAGGAGGAGGACAGAATAAGGCTGGGATGAAGGTTTACAAAGGCTTACAACAAATCAATGAGGACTGACCCAATTCAATTCTCAGAATCCATATTAAAAGAAGTTAGGTGTGCTGGCACAGATTTTTAATCCCAGGTCTGGGGAGATAAAGACAGGACGATCCTGGAGTGTTGTAAGAGGGCCTGCTTGTTTGTTTCCCAACTGCTAAGCCCCAAAATAATCACACAGAAACCATATTATTTAAATCAATGCTTGGCGCTTTAGCTCTAGTTTCTTATTAGCTAACTCATACATCTTAATTTAACCCATTTCTAGTAATCTGTGTATTGCCATGAGGCTGTGGTTTACCAGGAAAAATTCCAACATCTATCTCCAGTGGGGCTACATGGCTTCTCCTGACACTGCCTCTTTTCTCCCGGCATTTAGTTTAGTTTTCCCCACCTACCTAAGTTCTTCCCTATCAACAGGCCAAGGCAGTTTCTTTATTCATCAATGGTAGTCACAGCATACAAAGGGGAATTCAACATCACCTCCCCTTTTCTGTTTAAATAAAAGGGAAGGTTATAAATTTAACATAGTAAAATTACATATAACAAAACAAGTATCAAGCAATAATTACAGTTATAATATTTATCTTTTATCATAATTAACAAAAACTATATATACTTTCTATCTATTCTTCAACTCCATCAAAGACTCCAGAAGGATATAATATTGTCTAAGTAAACATGAGGTGAATTGTAAGCAACTTCCAAATCTCTAGAATTGACAGAGACTTCTTATTACCTGGACATTCATCCAAAGTTCTGTACTGTTGGGTATCTATCTTCAGCCTATAGGCCCATAGTATCAAACAGATTTTTTCCACAAAGCAGGAAATTTCAAAGACAGTAATGCCTACAATGGCAGTTTGCTAGTCACTTTCTTCTGTATCATGCAGAATGTCTAGCAGAGTCTTTCATGAAGCAGGAACCCCTAAGGATCATTTCACCTTTAGACAAGTTCAGCAGTCCTCTCTCTGTGGGTTCTTTGTGTCCAGTTTATGCAACAGTCCAGGCAAGAGCAGTTTCTTGCCCAAATGGCTAGCAAACTCCATAAGGATCCTCTTTGATGCCCATCTTCCTCTTGAAGTAATTGGCGCTGCCAGGAGTAGATGTGTCTCATTGTTATGAAAAGTCCTAAATTCTTAAAACATTTTAAGTGCCATATTCTGAAGGTTTCTGAAAGATTTGAAAAATACCTAACTGAAATATATCTTTATATATCTAGAAAACCTAACTAACATGACTACAAGCTTGACTATTATAGATTATAGATTATTATCAATTACTTTATTTCTTAATTATATATTACATTTTAAAAGGGCTGCACAATCACAACACCGTAATAAAGAGCATATATATATATATATATATATATATATATATATAACAAAATTGACCTTAAATTTGTATCAACAAACCATGCCAATGTAAATCTCTATAGCATATTCTCCTTTAAATGTAAACAAACATTCATAAGCAATCATTTAGGGCATAGTTCTCTCCATACTGCTTCCTGCTTTTTGTTGGGCAAAGTAATTTTTGGGGTGTTCACCACAGCCTTTCAGGGTGTCTTGGCACATCAAACCACATTAGTCTGGAATTAATCCACAGGTTCTCATCTTCTGTGGAAACAAAACGGAACCTCTCTTCCAAAGCAACATATCCTTACACCCAAATTCTGAAGTCAAGATAACTTTAAAGTATATATGTTGACTTACCTTAGCAGTCCGCCAAATCAAATGTCTCTCTGCAGTTGAAAAATTAAAAAAAAAAAACACAACAGTATACATAATCCAGACTCTGTGTATATTCCATTTTATGTGGCTTATTTGTTTTAAATCTATTACATTTTAATATTTATTTTATTATCTTTACTCCTTTAATCTATGACTGTCTTACTGTCTCTTTAAAGAATTTGTTTCATTTTTTATAAACTATTTACTTCCTTTTATTACTCTCTATACTCTTTTTCTTCTCTCTCCCAAACCTACTTACATTTTTTTAAACACGCTGTGTCTCATTGAGAGGTCTTCTTCATCTGAATTTGTCTTTATTTTGTCTTTATTGTGTATCTGTAATTATTTTCTGACCAGAAGTGCTTCTTAAAATGCTAAGCCCTTATTATTAACTTAAGCAGTGCCATTGCTAGGGGAAATATGGCACTGCCTGCTTGCCCCACCCAGGCCAGCATGGCGGAGCTGTTCACTGCCTCTGAGCCATGCACAGTACTCCACTTCCAAGTATCAGTGGTTCTATGTTGAGCCATTAAGCAGTTTGTAACATATTGCTTATAAAACCCATTAAAATGCTCAGCCTCCTGAAAGAGCCAGAGGTTGCAGTGGCAACACAGCCCAAAAAGCCAGCATTTCAAAGCCATACAGCTTTTTTTCTGCTACTTCTGAGTCAGGCAAACCTCTCTTAAAGAAGCCATGCCTCTGCTTGCTTCTAGCAAACAGAGCAAGAAGCTGCATTAAACTCTGGTGTTTTGTGTGTGTGTGTGTCTAGAATTCCTTTTCAAGCTCTCTCAGGTTTTAAGTGGATTTTAGTTGGCTACATGGGCACCAATTTGTTGTAAGAAGGCCTGATTGTTTGTTTCCTGACTGCTCAGCCCTGAAATAATCACACAGAAACCATATTATTTAAATCACTGCTTGGCCTATCAGCTCTAGCTTCTTATTGACTAACTCTTACATATTAATTTAACCCATTTCTATTAATCTGTGTACCACCACGAGGCTGTGGCTTACTGAGAAAAGTTCCAGTGTCTGTCTCTGGTGGGGCTATATGGCTTCTCCTGACTCTGTCTCCTTTCTCCCAGCATTCCGTTTGTTTGTCCTCATCTAGACACTACTTGGACGTGTTCCACTTAGGTTTCTGATGTGGTGATTAAAACACTCTGAAATGACCTGACCCAAAGCAGCACAGATGAGGAGAGTGGTTGTTTCAGCTTGCAGGTCAGTCATGACAAACAGGAGTCAGGGCAGGAACTCAAGCAGGAACTTGAAGCACAAACCATGAAGGAGTGCTGCCTGCTGGCTTTCTTGTTGATTCATACTTAGCTAGCTCCCTTAAATGCCCCAGGACCATCTGCCTACGGAAAGTTCCCATACAAAGAGATCTAATACTCCTGATTTCACGATCGGGATTCTGCTACAGTCAAGGGTCACTGTGGGCTTCAGTGCCACAGCAGTAGCTACCAGTGTCTGGATGCTCTTGGTTTATATGCTTAGTTCTTCTTAGAAAATAAGATTGTAAGAGTCTGTCAAGCTGCTGTCAAGGGACCGCAGAAACCAGCAGCATTGGGACAGAAACCATAGTTAACATTTTTTTTCTTCTTAGGCTTTCCCTAACTAGGAGACTCATTTTGTCTTCTGTTGTAAAGAGAAGCAAGGTATAGAGCACACATGTAAAGCCCAGAATGGAGAAGCCTCATTACTAGAGATTTTGAGAAAATAACTGTGTTTTTCATAGCATACTAAGTCCACCTACTAGGTATTTTATAAAGACCTGTTGTGTTTCCAATCTTGGATCAACTGATACTACTCTGCTTCAAAATTATTTTTCTTTACTTGCTTTTAGTTAACTTGAAGTAAATCTTTTTTTTGGTTATTTGGCACTAAAAGAATCTTGGTTAAAACAATAGCACTGGACTCAGAGCTTAGGAGAATGGAGGTTTTCACTTTTTTGGTTTTCAGTTACCTGACACAGTCCTTGGCACATGGGAGATCATCAATACATGATGCTCTTGGTGTGAAAATTAATACAAACGTGGGTGTATTCACCAGAAATCAACCAAACATCCTCTTAAAACTCGGAAGTATGCAGCAAGAAAAAGCTAAGGAGTGTGTGCCCCTGAGCAGGCTGAAAAGCTCTTGCCTGGCCCTGGCGTTTGTTTTAATCAGTAATTGCTCACTCATTTAATCCATTTGAGAAACAGCCTTAACCACTACTCGAATTATTGGTGTGTGTTTCTCTAGGATATGTTGTAAGGTATTAATTCACCTTGAAACATTTAGGCCTCTTTATCGCTCTCAGATGTTCAAAGTGGCTCAGCAAAGGGGAGGCATGGAGTGAAGGAGAATTGTGCTCTCAGTCATGGGTAAATCTAACACCTCATCCACCCAAAGGGAGGGGCTGAGGGCTGTGGGCTGTTGTTTCCCGGGATGTACATTAAGGAAAGACTAAATTTAGCAAAAGCCAACATCCCTCTTGTAATGTTTTATGATTGTTATAGTATCTGGTAACTTCTGTTTCCCTCTGGCTGTGATGTGAGGGGCTCTCCCCCAACTCCCTCCTACCCCCCATGACAGCAATCTTCAGCTGTAAAATACTAAGACTGTCAGCCAGCAATAATTTGCAATCCAAACAGACTTGACGCTCCCTGACATTTATTGAAACCTCAGACCCCGTGCACTGGTTTCAGTTTTCCTCGGTTGCTCTGTTTTTACAGACAGACAAGTGCTTAGATTTAGGTTTAATAATGAGGAGAAATTTCTTCTTGGCCTCCTCTTGCTTGTGTTGGCTGCACCAGACCTTGCAACAGACGGGTGGTTGGAGTTAATTATACTAAATGGTGAGAACATTATTTGACCCCACTGGTTCAGCCCCAGAGGCTGTGGTGCCTCCTCACAGACATAGGCAGATGGAATGCTTCAAGGGCTGGGCAGAGGGCAGGAGGCAGGGAGAGAAGGCTCCCAGCTAAGAGCAAAAGGATGCGGGCTCTCACTCCAACTTAGTTCAGTACGAAGGGCCCTTTGATACATAGAAGACAGCAAAGCGCAAAGAAATGGAAGGTAAGAAGGGTTGTAGGAACATCTTCTAACACATGAATGACACTAATGCAATGCCCTCTCTGTTTCCTAGGAAAGAGAAATGGGAAGGCCTCAGCACAAATATGACCTGGCAAGTCAAGATGTAGTGTCTTCTTCCATGTGAGGGATGCTGACGAGAGTCATATAGCAATTATGTTTGAGGACCATTGATGGCTGCATCAGCAGTCACGTCAGCTGGTGATATGCATGCCCTGCATGTTTTATCGTGATCGCTCTTCTCATAATGAACATGGCAATGATAACAGCACATCCAGTACTTAACAGCCCTCCTAATAAATTGTCATTCGTGAACCTTGACAAGAAGTTTGGCCAATGTATTCTAATGGAAACTCACTTATAAACAGTGTGTCAGGCCATCTTAAGAGCTTTGGTATTAAATCATGTCTTGTTCTAAAGGATAACTTGTCAGAAAAGAGACAATGTCAAATTCTTGCGTTTATGTTGACATGGTATCTTCCCTCAAAATTGTGCCTCGCAGATGGACAGCCACCTGTGCAGGTCGAGATCATTGAGAAAGGTGTGGAAATACCTAGGCAATAATGCTTTGCATATCTACCTGACAACACAGTCTTTATAGAAGCATTGTGAAGCTCCCTCCTTTCAAAAGCCTGCTAGGACAATTGCTTAAAGTTGTGTTGTCAAATAATTGCTGGCCTGTGACAGTTTATAAAACCCACAAAGATAATCGGGGAAAGAAGAGGGAAATAGTATTCCGAGCAAGTTTTCCCCACTCATTTCTATCAGACTGGGGCCCTGACTGCTCTCTCTCTCTCTCTCTCTCTCTCTCTCTGAGGGTGTTCAGTTGTGCATGTACATGTGAAGGGCAGATGTTCCTCTATTACTCTCCAACTTATTTTCTGAGGCAGGGTCTGTCACTCTCTCACTGAACTTGGAGCTCACCCTTTTATCATGACTAGATGATAAGCAAGCCTCAGGAACCCTTCTGCACCTCCCATCCTGAATGCTGAGATTATAGGTGCAAGCTGATGTGCCTTATTTTTTGCATGGGTACTATTCAATCACAGGATCTAATGCATTTGCAGCAAGCATGTTATCCACTGAGACATCTCCCCAGCCTCTTTCCATCTTTATCATTTAGACATCTTTGTTTTCTGCAATGTGGTACTTAGCATTTCCTCTTTCTCTCTGTTACTGAAAGCAATAACAAGAGAATCAATATTATAAGCCATCATGGAAAGATCTATTGTTCTATCTAAGTTGGAAAATAACTATCAAGCATGGGGCTTTAGTTAGGTTGTGAATCCTGATCACATTTCTTTCTAAGCAGCACAATTCATTTCACTCAATGATTGTATTCTACCCCTATCTTACTCAGCCAGCATCCACTTGATTGTTATTACACCTTGTGAGTAAGGAGGAAGTCTGTTTGGTTAATGCAACTCATCTTATCCTCTATGTAAACCATGCAAAGTATATGTGTTTTGTGAATCAGCGACATCTTTCTTGCAAAGGCAGCGTGTGACTGCTTAATGTCCATATCTTAAATGACACAGGACACATAAATTATACGGGGCTACCCAAACCTCATAAAGGATTACTACAATCTATTAAAAAAATTGCTGCGCAAAATGTTTATACAAAACAAGTGTATGGCGCATATGTCCCCCAGTAAAAGATAATTGAATAGTACTATGTTATTGCAAAGTTCAGAGCCAATGGGATTAGAGTTTTAATGTTGTTATAATCAACTATATGCACATAAGTTGCACACAGAGACACAAACTATACTTAGAAGAACAGCTAACGTGTTTTTAAGTGGACAAATGGTGTTTATTGGAGTGACTGCTTTCATTACTAAGTGACAACAGTTGTATCACACACTTCCTTGCCACAGAGTGTGAGAGAATTCCGTGGGAAGCTCAGAACAGAACAACACGAAACAGGCAGAAAGAGAAGATCAAGGCTAAATCAAAGACCTGTTAATCTAAGCACAAATAGCCATGTGTCCTCAGAAGCAGAGTCAAAATGTACTTAGAACCTGCTGCAAAATCTAAATATTCAAAAGATTTTAATTTTTTGTTCTTGATTACCCCAACCCTGGGGCAGGGGGAATGAAAGGGGACTTATCCACTGTGGTAGACAAGTAGGCTACTGAAGGAAGGGTTTTACCTCTCTTGGAAAGCTTGGGTATGACTGGAGCCTCTGGGGTGAGATTAAGTGCTGGTCTGATAACAGAAAAACACAAGGCACACAAAGAACCTACAACTGCTCCATCTACAACCAAGAGCTGTGGGACTGTTGAAGCAGAGTGTGGTATAGAGAAGTCATGAGGGAACCATCATCCACCATGGAATGAAGGTAAAGCTGGAGTCTGACAGCCCACCCATTGAAAATGTATTCTTGGAGCATTTTAGGGGTATCTAAACTATGGTCAAAGAACAAACAGAAGGGAAAAAGTGATTGTTAACTATTGAAGAACCACAACAGAATGAGAACTTTTGAACAGTCTATTGTATTCTCAGGCTTCTGACATGAATTCCTGGCATTAAAAAGATGTATGAATGGAATTTAAGCATTAAAAAGAAGGAAAGATCCCAAGGGAAGAAACACCTGTCTCATCTATTTAGTTATCTGTCTATCTCAATATCTATCATCTATCTATGTATCTATCTGCCAGTCAGTCTATATATCTACCTACCTATCTATCATCTCTACCTACCTACCCATCCATCCATCCATCCATCCATCCATCCATCCATCCATCCCACAAAATATAAACAACTTGATTTAAGTAAAGTCTCACTCTCACATCTTGAGCTTTCTAAAAGTTTATACAAGATTTTAAAGATAGATTTAATCAAATGGCAGACAACAATTCTAATATGTACCACACATGGTCATAATTACTTAAAGACATTGTTAAGGAGTATGTTTGGCTATATATTTGATATTATTATTGTACCTTTTTACATTTATGGATTTATAGGTTAAAATAAGATTCATATTTACATTGGATGTGTTTGGTTGAATATCCAACTTTTCCATGATACTCAGTATCAAATTCATTTAATTTTGGAGAGAGGGTCTCACTATGTAGTCCTAGCTGGCTTAAAACTCACTATGTTAACCAGGTTGGTCTCTATCTCATAGAAAGATTACTGCATCTCCCACAGGAATGCTGGGATTAAAAGCATGCACTACCACATCTGACTCAACTGAATTTTTAAAATCTCTTGTGTTTTCTTAATGTAATCTATATGCCTGTCATTTTATAAAATACATTTTTGTTGTGCTTTTTTAATTTTCTCTAGACTTTTTAGCTACTGTTCAGTTGAATAATTTATATAGGTGAATCTAACAATTCATTCTTTAAATAAAGTTCAGAAACTCATAAAAATATTCTAATATAATGAATTTGAGATTCTTGTGAGCACCAAATACCAGGCATTGTGTATCTAATGATTACAGGAGCCAGATTCTATCAGAATCCAGGATGTGGGGTTCTTTACATGGTATATATAGAGAAGCCATTAGGAAATGGTAGACAGGAATGGTATATGCCCAGGCAAGAGTCTATTATTAGACTCATAGAGGCAGGCTGTTGTTTGTGAATTTTGTTCTTCCTTATTTTCTTTTTTAGATCATTTTTATTTTCATTTATGTGTATGCATGAGTGTATTTGGCATGTGTGTGGGTGCCCTCAGAGTAGAAAGGAGAGCACCAAGGATCCTGTGGAGCTGTAGTTACAGGTGATTGTGAGACACTCAGTATGAGTGCTGGGAATGCGCCCAGCTGGATCCTCTGGGATCTAGTCATCCCCACAGACCCTAGTTTTTGCTTTGTATGAGCCTATCTCTCCTTCCACAGAAATGAGTATTTGTAAAATGATGTCTTCACACATTATTGGTAATTACGGAAGATTTAGATAGTAAACCTTGTACTAGACCTAGAACAGAGAGAACCTACGCCCAAGGGGCCCATGGTTGACAGTGATATTCTTAAAAACAACAACAAAAAGTGAAGGACACTCCCCCATATGCAAGGGTTCCCTCTGCCAGAATTGCTGTTCCTTCATTTTTAAGCAAGTGGGTGTTATTTTCCTAAAAACCAGTCTGTTGAAATGTAAACTTTCTTATCTTCACCAAGATAAGATTCACTAAAGACACAAACTTCAACCTGAGAGATTTTATTGAGATTTAAATGAGGTCTGCAGACTTCAGCCTGGGAGGAAAAAGATTAGAATTTTCAGAAGCAAATTAGGTTGAAAGATTGATGATTGCATTTGCATGCAAAAGCCTTCAGACTTCGTGCCTGAACACGACCAAAGAACAGGCAGGAACAGATCTTATTAATTGCTGTTTATTTAATTTAACATTATTCTGTCAGGGATGTTTTCCTTGCTGGAGAAAGCTCATTTTGGTGGGTAGTTTAAATAATATCTGAACACACAAGAAATACGTTCTTAAAAAGATTATGAATAAAAATTCAGAAAGTTAACACCACCCTTAGTTTTTGGTTTTCTGCATCCATTTACCCACAACTAGGAAAAGACTCATGTCTCCAGGCTGATAAAAAAGCGTGAACTATCAACTACCTCAGTGTGCAGTGTAAAGTAAATCTTTTAAGCTTTTTTGGCCTTGTTTAGTTATTTGCCTAGAAGTTTGCCATAACAAAATATTTTCTTCTTTAAATGTATAATTAATGTATGATTTTTAAAAATTACGTGTTTGAATCAGAAGTAAATGCAACCTCTGGGTAGAGGTACTCTGAACACAGTACCCTGGCAGACATTAATAATTTCCCGTAGAAATAAAGCTTCTTGAATATTCAGCTAACCAAAAGATGACCTTGGAAAGATGCACTATTTGCAAAGTGTTTATGTTCACCTAGAGTTTTGATTAGATTGCTGGGTTGGAACCTCCAGCTCTCCCAACAAAGGAAAGGCACAAAAAAACTTTTTTCAGCATTCTTGGCACCTAAGGCAGCTGTCTCCCCTCAAGTTGCCAGTTTCCCAAGTCACTGCCTAAAAGTGTTCAGCTTTTGACCACACTTAGGCACAAACTCAGCTTGTGGTAAATATCATCACCACTTGCCTACAACCTATTTAATGTTCCTGCTACAGTTCAGGCATATGGCTTCTCCAGCCTCCATCTCTGGGACTGGAGAACCTGCCCAGCAGTTGATTTCCTCAAATAAACCTGCTGTTAGACTTTTTCAATTCAGTTTGGTCTCCCTAACTAAGTCAGCAGAGAAACCTATTACAAGGGGGTAGGTAGAAAACCTATTATAGATGACTTCTATCTTGCTGAATAACGGGCTTCGGAGACCATAAATAATACAAACATATTTTTCCCTTGGCTAGTTTTATGTCAATTTGACACAAGCTAGAGCCATCTGAGAGGAGGAAACCTCAGTAGAGACATTGTCGCCATATGGTTTGGCAGTAGGAAAGCCTGTAGAGAATTTTCTTAATTAGGAATTGATGTGGCAGGGCCCAGCTTATTGTACATGGGCTACACCTGGGGTGGTGGTTCTGGGTTCTGTAAGTAAACCAGGCTGAGCAAGCTATAGAAGCAAGCAAGTAAGAAGCACCCCTCTACAACCCCTGTGTCAGCTCCTGTCTCCAGGTTCCTGCTCTGTTTGGGTTTCCTGCCCTGACTTCTTTCAATGATGAACAGAGATACTGAAGGGTCAGACAAACAACCCCTTCCCTCCCCGACTTGCTCTTGGACATGCTTTTTGTAACAACAAAAGAAATCCTAACAAAGACACTCACTCATACACACATGTTGTGGGAGGCTGCTTGCTTGTTCCCGGCTGCCCAGACCATGAAATAATCACACAGAAACTATATTATTTAAATCACTGCTTGGCCAATTACTTAAATGTATTGCTAGCTAGCTCTTATATCTTAAATTAACCCATTTTTATTAGTTTATATTTTACCGTGAGGCTCTTGGCCTACCAGCAAGTTTCCAGCTGGGGGCTCTGTCTTTCTTCTCTGGCGCTCCATGGCTTCTCCCTGACTCTGCCTACTCTCTCCTCCTCTATCTCTTTGGAACTCCTGCCTAGCCCTATTCTGCTAAGCCACTGTCTGAAACAGCTTTATTCATTAACCAATAAAATTAAAACATAGACAGAAGGACTTCCCACACCATACACGCACACACACACACACACATGCATGTATGCATATATAATATTATATATAACTCATTGAATTTATGTTTATATATAATTATATATGAATATAATTTAACCTCAGTGTAGCTTTTATGTTTTATTAGACATTAAAGCACAAATGATCAAGAGAATATTGTATTTTATTCTGTGTTATTGATACTACCGCTACTCTTATTATGGAAGCGATGATAAACACTGTTAGACTGAAAAATATCTCCCAAGAGTTATCATTTCTGGAAACAAAGCTGATTAGCTGAGAGTTTTCATAAGTAAAGAGCAAGAACTATCATTGTCTATGATTTGACTTTGGCAGTGCACTATAAAGACAGTAAAAAATGAGCTCTAGGGGCAAGGATTCAGGATCCACTGTTCATATGGTTCAAGGTCATGGTATTTTATGGAAGTCATTGCTAAGAAACCAAAGTTTTATAGCTGGAAGCCCAGAGTTTAAGAAAATGTTACCAATGAAGTATGGGAGATGACTAGGACAGCCCAGACAACTTGTAGACGTCACAGGAAATACCCTAATCTGATTAGATTTTTGCAGTGGAATCCTGCATGATGTCCTAAGTACTGTTTTAATTATATGTGAGATGGTAAGATTTTTAAATCCTGTATTATACATGTGGTAGCTGTCAGCCATTCAACTTTCAGGAGCTCTTCTTGTTACATTTGGGTGATAAGACTCCCCTGTCATTCATTTAAGGTCTTCCCCTCTTGACCATCTATTCTTGATATACCTCTTTTCATGGTTTGAAGGAGAGATCCAGAATTATGGTTATATTGGGAAGCACTATATATATATATATGAAAAATTATTAAGCCAGGACTAGAATTTCTAAAATTAACTATGCTCCGGAAACAGAAGAAGCATCAGTAAAGACATAAAGAACCAGTCTTGGGAAAGACAAAAGAACCAAGGAAACATACCATGAGAGATCAACACATGATAATTAACACACTGTGTCTAATAAATAAATAAATGTTATTTCACGGAAAGCGTGTTAGCATAATATGCATTTTCTAAGAATATTCTGATATTCACAAATAAATTGTTCCTTTTCTAAAGTTATAAATAGCAGTCTATGTGAGCCACACATTTTGGACAGCTATTCATTGATTCCAATTCCCCAGATGCTGCACAGTCATCTGTCTGATTGACACTTTCTCCTCCTAGGAAGCTGCCACCCTGGAAATAACCCTGAAAATGAACTTCCCTCCTCCCCTCCATACCTAAAGTTATAGTCACAATAGAAACATTTCCCCACAGGACTGACTCATGCTAAAGAACCCAGGGGCGAGGATATTGACAGATTTCTTCTGTGGGAAAGTGAGGAAGATGCAAGCTGAGAAGATGGCCTAGGAGATGATGGTCTTGATATGTTAATCTTTGGTTCTGGATGCTGTAGGGCAGAAGTAGCAGATAGATACACACTGAGATGGTTTTGAGATACAGTTAGGTACTATTGCCGAAAATAACAAGATACTATCATCTATCACCGAGAGAAAAGATCTCAGCGCTACAGCTTTCTAATGTGATTCTTTGGCAGATGAAATAGCACTGATTTGCAAGTGGAGACATTGCCTCATCCTGCAGTTGCATCTCCACCTGGGTCATGGCTAACTAATCCAGTCACTTCAGTGATCAATTAAAACACATGATGAAAAATTGCATGGAGACCTATATTTTAAAAAATTAAACAAAACAGGATCTTGAAAGATGAGAATGTCCTAGTCTTTCAATCTGGAAGAAAAATAAAAGTGGGCTTACTTTGAAAAACCAACGAGTCTAACTACGGGGTGAAAAAGCAAAGCAGATAGACAGAGAAGTGAGTCAGCTCTAGGTAGCTGGTGGTAAGGAGTGGCAGATTTCATGCACAACATCTTAATCCCAGTAAAAGACAAATGCCCTGTGTTAGCTCTCACCAAAGGCTTAATGCCTGGGAAGGAGTCTAGCAGCCTTCCTTTGTTACATGGGGATTAAGTTGCTCCCGTTAAATCAGCTGAGGTCAGAGTCTCTAACTTCTACTGATACGTTTTTGTTATTTAGGTGAATATAATATATTATGCTCCAATATATCTGTATACCTACTGATAGAAAATATTTTTAAATGAAATAATATCTCACAAAACTGTGATTTAGCCTGGTCTGGCTGTCATAATGCTGTACTATAGACTGGGGTAGGAACGGGGAATTAAGATATTAAAATTAATTTTCTTACAATCCTGGAAGCTAGAGAGCAGATTAAGGCTTTAACATGGCCAGGTTGCATTGTGGTACCATATAGCGGAGAAAGAAATCTCTACCCTTTTTTTCTACAAGGACCCCTGTCCTAGTTCCTGGTGCACAGGGTGTAGTGTTTTGGGGGTTTTGGTTGGTTTGTTTGTTGTTGTTTCTGTTTTTAGCTTTAGGATCATAGTAAGTCCTCGAGGAAAGTCAAGGCAGAAACTCAAGCAGGAACTGGACTGCAGAACCATGACGGGACATGATGGCTCTCTTATCTACTTTTTATGTATATCCCAGGGCCACCTGCCTAAGGATGGTGTTGCCCACACTGGGCTGAGCCCTTCTGCATCAATTAATTAAGATTATCTCACGCAGGCCAATCTGCTCTAAGCAATTCATCCATGGAGACTTTCCTGTTTGATGATGACCCTGTCAAGCTGACACTCCGAGCTAACTAAACATTAATTGTGTCTAATTAGAATTTTACCCATTTTATCCCATTTGACTTTAACTAGATTCCAAAAGTCCCATCTCAAAATACAGACTCACTATAGAGCAGTATCTCAAGATATGAACTGGGGCAGGGGTCAGCTGACTTGTGGGTACCATGGAAACACTAACGGACTTGATCTGCTCAGCTGGCATCTGAGGTTGGTTGAAGAACACAGATAATGGAGTGTGTCACATGCAAAATAAACGGTTCTCCTTTAAGAGCTGTGTGAGGTCATTCAGCTTTTCTTTGCAGAAAATAAATATAAAATTGGGGGAAAAACACTGAATAAAAACAACACTTTCCTAACACTGGAAAATAACCAAAGGCAAGAAAGGATTTTCCAAGTACTTCTTGAAAACCTGCTATTGTGTGGAGGTGGGGGCAAGGATAAAAAGGAAAAAGGAGCTTGTGGGCTTCTTGCCTAAAATATTTCTATGCCCACCTCCAGTAAAACTTTAATGGCCAGAGGAAGTCAACCGCTTTGGGGTAAGTGGCAGAGTAAGAAAACATTGAATGAGGAGAATCTGAAAGCAAGCAAAACCTTGAATGTCTAACGTGATTCACTTTGGAGATGACTGCTAAACTGAGATGCGCATGGAAGACACGAGAGAATCTGAGGAAAATCCAAAACCCGGGGGACCATCCCCCCAAGAGTTCAACAAAAGGCGATGTAACCACATTACACCATTAGCTCCAGGAGTTGAGCCACTGCACAGAGCATGAGATGACCGCTGAAGAACATTACACAGGGAATCGTCTAGACAATGAAGAATTAAAAACAAAGAAAAGCTGGCATAGATAGAAGTGGCTGTGCATTATAAGAAACACTTCGTCAAGTTTCCATGGATGAATTAAAATGATAATCCAAAAATAGATTTAAAGTATTAAAATAGGAAACAAAACAAACAACATGGTTCCAAAACAGCAAAATATCATCTCTACCTCTGAATATATCTACAACATTAAATATGAATGGTTTAAATATTAACTGAACAGAAAAAAATATGCATTGCTAGAAAAAAGTCAAGTGACCAGAAATGTAAAAAGTGGCCCAAATTGTAAATGATAGTGGTTATCATTATAACTTTAAGTATAGCGTTGATTCAGCGATTTCTTGACCAAGTCTGTCAAAGACAATGGAACTTTCATGTTGATACAGATGGAATTCTCATAGGATCTGAAAACACCATGATTCACCAACAGCTGAATGAACTACAATGTCATCTAGGCACAAAGTGGGGTAGAATTTAGCATGGATACATGCCACAGCACGGGCAGAGTTCCAAAACAGCAAGCCAGTGAAAAGGAACTCACCCAAAATGCTACCCACGGTGTGAAATTCCTGTTGAAACAAAGCAATGGCGGTGGAAAGGGAACTTCCAGGGTCAGCACTGGTTGCAGACATTTACCAAAAGAAAAAGCACAGGGGAAACTTTGAAAGGATCAAACATTCTAAAACTTGATTTTGTGTTACAAATCAAGACTGATTATTCCCTGAATGTAAAGAATCCTTAAAAGGAAGACATTTTTTGTCTTATGTAAGACTAGCCATGGAAGCATTTGTCTGTACTCAGAGTGCCAGGAAGATTGGGGCATCAAGTACCAGAGATCAGAGACTGAGACAACCAGACCAGAACAGACCAGAACCTAGAACAATATTCTATCTAAAAAAATATAAAAATCGTAACCAAGAAACTGAACGCCAGCAATAGTGATGGAGGCAGAGAGCTGAGTGGTGGCAATATCAGGTCTCACCAACCATTGGGACCAGTGGGCATTATTAATGAATAGCAACCCAGCAGGTGAACACTTCAAATGCCTATCATCTTGTCCTGAAGTCCTTAGCCCATGGAGACGCAGTGTTTGCTTTTAGACTCAGTAACGCTCCTCACGGCTGTTCTCATCACACAAACAGAAAAGGTCAGCTCTCTGGGCTCCACAATGGAACTCTCCATCCACCGCCCCTACTGAAATCCATCCTGGTGTGCGCAAGTTCTTTTAGTAAACATTGTGTGTTGACATTTCACGTTTGTGATCAGCAGGAAGGTCATGGAGAGGAAGCTGGCCTGGTCATCCTTCTGCCTAATCCACAAGCTTCTCCCTGGGAAATGCTTCATTAACGTGCTCTATTGTGGGCTTGTGCCATTTTGTTGTGTTTTGTTTCTAGACCGAACATTGCTCCTGCTCCCTCCACCCTACCTTCTTCTTCTTCTTTTTTTTTTTTTTTTGGTTTGGTTTGGGTGCTCTATTGCCTGGGGACAAAAGGGAAATTTCTGTTATTGCTTGCTAAACATCTACCTTGTAGCCAGCCAAACCACAGGAGCTAATCTCAAATTGGGGAGTTAACTTCTCAAGAAAGAGTCTTGTGGCTTACATTCCATTCAAACGCTGCATTGCAGGCTGACATGTTTCTCTACCTAAACTTCATATGGACCCCTCAATAGGAAGAGTCTCATGGAGGACAGATGCTCTTGCAGATATAGGGTGTTTCCTTTGAGTTTCTTTTAAGGAGAGAGATGCCACCAGTAAGGATTCTTCTGTCTGCTCTTCAGAGTACACTAAGGCCAGATTCTATGATTTAAGAATTGTTTTATACACATTGTTTTACCCATTTCTGTTTTATTTGTGCCTCCCTCTGAGAAACCGCAGAAGAGGAGGTAGAAAGAGTATAAGATCCAGAGGGGATGGAGGCACCAAGGAAATAAGATCTTCTAAATGTAGAGTGACTGACACACATATGAAGTCACAGAGACTGCAACAGTATACACAGGACCTGCACAGGTCTGCACCAGATGGGGTCCCAGTGCAGAGTGTAGAAATGGATACCCACATCCATCCCTAACTCACTGGCTCCGATTGATAACCACTGGCAAATGGAAACTTAGTTTTCTCTAAGGGAGTCTCTCTGGGGAAACTAATCACTCTCCAGGTTAGGCCCCACACTCAGTCGTAGATGGCCAATTCAGAAGGACCTTAGCAGCGTCTTGGAGATCCTTCGACCCATAGTTTTGGGTCAGGCCATACCTCAGTTGTAGCCTCATGACACAAATAACAAACATATACAAAAAGCGTGGAGAAAGAAAGGAGAGGAAACGCAGATCGGTGGTCAAATTAGGATAGGAAAGGAGAAGTGGAGATGGAGAGATGCAGAAAAAAAAGGATGAAACTGTAAGCACAGGCAAAGAACAAGAACTTTTCCTCCATTTTAATAATTTCGATCAGTCCTAATTATATCACAGAAAAAAGTTTTCAGCTGAGATGTCTGAAGTTCTGACCTTAATCCTCAGAAATCCCCAATTTCTTCTGTTTTTTTTTTCCCATGTCACAGCTACTCTGTATATTGTTCTAAATTACTTATTTTTCTCTTCCGTTTTAGGTACTATCATCAATTCACAGGCTTGAGGAATCATCTTGATTCTTACAATTCTTGTATCTGTATGAGAGAGAGAGAGACAGAGACAGAAAGACTAAGACTGCATGTGCACCATTTACTGCAGAAGCCAGAAAACGGTGTCAGATCCCTTGGAATTGGAGTTATGAGTTGTTGTAAACCACCTGCTACTGGAGCTGGGACTCAAACTCTGTTCTTTGGGAAGAGCAATGCCTACTCTTAACCACTGAGACATATCTACAGTAATTCTTATGGGCTTTAGTCATTTATATTTCTGTAAAGTCAATGTCTATGGGGTTAAGAAATGTTTTACTGTTTCCTTTAGGGCATCCAACATATTCCTCAAGATTAATTTGCCTACAGTCAATCTTTTAATTAATTAATTAATTCTCTGTGTCTTTCACTTCATGTATCTCGATCCCATTTGTTTTCCTGTCCCTTTGCATCTGCCATCTGCTCCTGCACCCTCCCAAATAAACACAATTTAAGAGAAAAAAGAAAAAAAAATAAAGGAAAGACCTAAAAATCTCATCAAGGAAGCTGCAGTGTGATACCAATTAGTTACGCGGTAAACCCCTTGCCCATGTATCTTTACTTGCAAGTGTTCATTGCAGAGAGTCATTGGTCTGGTTCGAGGCCTCTGGTTTCTATTACACTATTGATGCTGGGTCCTCACTAGGTTCCTCCTGGATAGCCCGTTGTGAAGGTCCTGCAACTTTGAATCTTAGGGTCAGGTCCTTTCATGTGCTCCAGAAGATCATAGATGTGGTGGATGATAGGATGAGCCAAGTCATAACCTTGGGTCTGGGCCTGGGCAACACCTCCAAGTCAATCTTACTGCCAAATATATACAATTTACTCAGGTTAAAACTTGAGTACCATCATAAAATATCTCCTTTCCTTTTTTCACCATCTTCAAATCTAACTAAGGCTTAATTCTTTACATCCTCTTTTGTATCAGTGGTTCTCAATCTGTGGGTTGTAGCAACAAAAATAATTTTATGGTTGGAGGTAACCACATGAGAAATTGTATTAAAGGGTCACAGCATTAGGAAAATTAAGAACCACTGTTTTGGGTTCTCTCTTCACCTTCTATAACTGTAAATACTCTTTATGTCAGCTCTATTCTTCCCACCTGCCTTCCCTCTTTCTATTCTTGAACTTAACAAGCACATCCCCAACCCAACTCAAAACTCTGGGGTACAGTGCAACTCTCCCGGAACTTCTCATAGCTAATTTAGCTAGCCATCTTATCTTAAGCAGTCTTACGCTAGCATCTTAATATCCTTTTTATTTATTTTTTTTACCAATTTTCACATTGTATTACAATGGTTACAACAGCTTGGTTTCTTTCTCCAGCAAGAACAAAGTTATGTTTTATTCAGATTTTATTCAGTCTTGAATGTCTGCACCCAAGCATTCTATCAGTGCAAGAGCAGTGACTCAATCAGCATTGCTCTGTACCCCACCCAAACTGAGAATTAAAATTTGAATATAGAAAAGCATTTTTCCTGTTGAAATCGTTTTGTGAGATGATTTCTTAAATCTCTTTCTAGATCAAAATCAAAGTAGACCTAATTCCGGACTCACAATTGACTAAACTGACTCAGAGACACATTTTCTTGTCAACAATAAGCCTCAGAGGTAAATATTCATATCCCATAGCTCTGCTTAGCAAAGGTTACCCATCTCTGATCCTAATATGATTATTGGTAAATCATCCAAAGGCAAGACCCTATTGTTCTTTGTTTTAGAATTATGATCAAATCTCAATAACTGATGATGAGACTTCTAGAGATGGTATTCTGTTCATAGGTGCTTTATTTTAAGGAATTTCAAGGCTTTCAGCCAATGCCTTTTACTGGTACTCTGGATAACCCAGAGGAGCAATGACAACTCCATATCCATCCTGATTTCTTAAAAACTGTAACCTGTCTTCTCAACTAACTGTGCTTTGGAACTAGCAATGGATGCAGCAATATTAGGCACTAGACTAATGAGATTGCACTAAGCAATTGCCCAGGAAATGAAGCACACCTGAGCCATGTATTGTGTAAGCAAGCTAGAACTTGGGTTATTCTTGACTACTGACTCATTCCTTGGCATCAACACTCCTATGAAGCTTTACCTCTCTTTAACCTTAGCCGAAGCCACAGACATTGTCTGATCTTGCTGGCACCTGTGTTGTCCTCAGAATGATGAATGCAGAGGTTTTGGCAAGTGTTCGGTCATAGCACCTATAATCTGAAACAGGCCCAAGGGCCATCCATGAATCAACTCCATGCCAGCTAGCATCTCGCTCTCATTGCTGTGCCTGCAAACTCAAAATCTTCCAGCTCAAATGAAATGGATATATATTAGAGACCAAGGTACACACTAAAGGCATTTTAGGCATATTTTTCAAATATCATTGTCATTTGTTTTGGTGGTGGTGGTTATCATGAAGACAAAAAGTGTCTTCAGTTCCTCTGACATTTACCTCATAAGATAGTCTTCTTGATAAGCCTTTTAGTAACAGATCAGTCAACATAGGTTGGTCTCCATTGGAGGAACGTCCAACAATAAAAACTATCTTGTTTATTTATTTTTAAGAATCATTTATTTTTATTTAAATATATATGAGGTTTTTACATGCATGTGTGCCTGCTAACTTCAGGGACCAGAAGAGGTCATTAGGTCTCCTGGAATGGAGTTAAATGTGGTCATAAGCTGTCATGTAGGGGCTCTTTGAAAAAGCATTAAGGATTCTTTAATGATGAGCCTTCTCTTTAACCTCAATTGCTAATTTATAAAAAAAACATGAGTATGTTCTAGTTTACCTTTGTCCATGAAATTTATTCCCTGGCAATGCTACAGCATGCATAAGCAGCCCATATATGGCGGTTCTGTTGAGCTTCTCCATATTGAGTTTCATGGTCTAAGTTGATGAGGACTGACCAGGTCTCTTCCTCAAAAGTGCACCAGATCTCATTACAGATGGTTGTGAGCCACCGTGTGGTTGCTGGGAATTGGATTCAGGACCTTTGGAAGAGCAAGCAGTGCTCTTAACCACTGAAAAGAAATAATCTGACCTGAATAATCAGTCTCTGAAGTCTCCAAAAAATAACCAATCTCTGAAGTTTCAAAAAAAAATATAAGATCAAAATTTAGTTTGACAAACTGTGGTACTACTGATTGCCCACCTTCTTAGGATTGGGTTGGGGTCCCCTGGGGACTATTCTTAGACCCTGTTTATGAAACACATATCCTCAAAGATCATTGCTAACTTAACTGCCATGAGGCTAGAACCTTTGCCTGGTAATCCTTCTGTACAGCTACGTATGAAGCAGGTCTAGGGTCTATAGTCCAGATCCCATCAGTCTCTGATTTAAATGAGAAAATTAAGGGAGAAAGCAGTAACTCTTTCAGTAAAGTGATTTCCTTGCAAGAATGAGGATCTGAGTTCAGCCTCTCAGAACTCACATTAAAAAAAAAATATGAGCTGTATGGTGCATACCTGCGGAGATGGATACTTCACACAGTAGTAATGAGGGGCTCGGGCTGCATCCTGGCGCAGGGCCCCTTGTTCTGTCCCACCCTGCTCCCGGTGCATACTCGAAATAATTACACGGAAACTGTACTCATTTAAATACTGCCTGGCCCGTTATCTCCAGCCCCTTATTGGCTAACTCTCACATATTATTTTAGCCCATCTCCATTAATGTGTATCGCCACTTGAGTTGTGGTTTACCAGCATGAGTCTAACCAGTGTCCATCTTGTGCTGGAGAAGCATGGCGTCTGCCACACTGCCTTCTCTCTCCCAGCATTCAGTTCTGTCTACTACACCCACCTAAGGGTTGCCCTATCAAAAGGCCAAGGCAGTTTTCTTTATTCATTAATGGTAATCACAGCACACAGAGGGGACTCCCAAATCATCCCTGAGGACCCTCCTACACCATCACACCTCTCAATACTGCAGAGACTGAGACAGGCAGAGCCATACACTTGCTGAAAAGTCAACCTAGCTTGCTTACTGTAGAATCTGGGATAGGCAGAATCCTAAGGCTTGCTGGGAAGTCAACCTAGCCTACTTAGTGAATCCCAAGCCCAAGAGAAACCCTGTCTCAAAATATCAAGGTGAACACAGTCTGAGGAACAACAGCCAAGGCTGTCCTCTGAGGTCCATACACATGCACACAGGCATCTCATGCACCTGATACACACATGAACATACACATAAATGCACATTAAGATAGCTTGTTCTTTTGTGTCTCCCTGCATCTTACAGAATGACTTCTTGAGATTTTTATTAATGTATGTGTTTATCTGCCGTCATGGAGTTTTGGTACCACGTGATAACCCTCCTTCAGTGCACTGCTATAATCTCCTGGAGAGGTTCCAGATGCACACCCAAGGTATTTCTTATCATTATTCCCCCTTTCTTATTCCCTTGCATCTTACAGAGTGATCAAACTTATGCACGGTAGAAATCATGTCTTTATTGGGGATATTAGCTATATTTTCCAGTGTTTTTCAGGAATCAGCTCATTAATTTCCAGATTCTATTATACACATGTCTTTAATTATATGCTCTTACAGCACCTCTGGGTGTGGACATGACATCCATTTTAAATGCGTAAAGTTTAGGCCATTGTGAAAGGAAGATTGAAAGAGAGAGGAAGTCAGTGCTTGCCACATCATTCAAGACTCATGTGCTGTTTGGATAGTCAATTCTTGGGACTCTCCATCACAGCCCTAAAGGTAAACCTAGCAGGTTATGAGCCCAGCCCCTAGAGAAGCTGGACCACCACTTACTGGGGCTCTGACTTTTCCAGGATTGTACATGGGCAGGGAAGGCTGTGCTGATGGGGACCTGGGAAAGACGTTTTTGTGAGTCGACTGAGATGTTATGAGGGGGGAATGCCAGCTTCAGCTCCAACCATTACAGATAAGCTGGTTACAGCTCTTAGGCAGTTCTGAAAGACTAGGGAATGGAGCCTGGAAGACCAGCTGGAGCAGGCATTTCCTAAAGTCCTTTGGAAATACTAGAAAGTGAATGCAGCATTACGTCAGAATCTGAGTGTGGAGTAGAATCTTCCTCCTGGAGCATCCAGTAGACTGTATTGAGAACTAAGAGACTGTAAGCACACAGGACAACTGGCCTTTAAAATGTAGGTTCCGAGCAGCAAGTTCAGGTCGTTATTCTTGCATAATGGACACTTTGATGACTGACCTGTTTCATCAGGCTGGATAAGCACGCTTGGTAGATGCATTCCAAAGAGGAATCACGGTCAGTGCATGTGTGCAGGCACCGTGTTGGTGGGCTGATCTATGGTGAAGTTCAATATAGCAGGTCACCACACACATTCAGTGAGGGAGGCACAATGTAGCCTAACTTGAAGAAGCCAAGAACATACTTGAAAGTCAATGAGGTCACCCCTGTGGATTCCTGGAAAGAAGTCAGGAGAATTTGCTAGAGATTTGGATGGAGCTTTGCAGAGGACCACAGGTTGCAGAGTACGTAGGAGGGATACATGGCTTTTATATAAATGTGACCCAACTCATATCCCTAGGCTGGTGTGGTCTGAAGAAACAGAGGTTACATAATCTGTTCTGGCTGCCAAAGCCTTAGCCATTGTTTCTTTCCCTAGTCCTCTGGATAGAGCCACATGAACTTATCAACAGTAAATACAGTGGAACCCAGTTAAAAGATTAAAAGATTGTGCTGAAGGGGGCTGAAGAGATAGATGCTTTAGTGGGTAAAGGGATTTGCTGCTAAGCCTGAGGGTGTGAGCTCAATTCACAGACTCTATATACTGGAAGGGGAAAAGTGACTGCTAAAGCTGTCCTCTGACTGCAGGATATGTACCATGCGTGTGTTCTACACACACACACACACACACACACACACACACAAGCACACACACAAGCACACACACACACACACACTGAAAGAATAAATTAATCCAAAAACTTTTAAAAATTAGAAAAGCACATCCAAGGGCTCACAGTTTAATTCAGCTAGCAGAGTGACTGCCTAGCATCCACAAAGGGTTCAGTTCCCAGTAGTTTATAAATGAGGCATGGTGGTACCTGTCTGTGATCCCAACATTGCAAAGGTGGAGGCAGGAGAATCAGGAATTCAAGGCTAGCCTTGGCGACATGGTAGATCAAGGCCAGCCTGGGATCCATGAGACTCTATAACAGAAAAAAAAAATCTAGATTTCTGGTCACATTTATGTCTGTGTTAAAAAGGCTCTAGAAAACTATTACAGGATTGTCCTAGTCCTGGTGCTGGATTTTCTTCACTGCTTTGTTATTGATTTGTAATAGTACACAGAAAAACATACTGTGTACCTATGCTCGAGCATACATATAAAGATGCACATATAGTCCTGCATGTGTATATGCACACATCTATATTAATATCTGGCACATATATAATACATGTATGAACGTGAATTTATTTAATTTGTTCATATGTGTGCATTTACCCTAAGAGCATATTTAAGTAGCTAGGTGAAAAATCACCAGAACATTTAATAATGTCTTAACCTAGAGGTACTTAATACAAACTCTCATCTTCGAGATGAATCAGAAACTTACAGAAGTTAAAGGAAGCAAAATCCAACCCAATGATTCTCTTTAACCACTTGCCAGATGTCATCTGATGAAAGGCCACAGGAGGAGCCTGGTGTCCTGCTTTATCCTGCCATTAAAATAGGCCAAGTCAGATAATCTTGATCCATAGCAGAACTCTCATTATCTGCAGTATGCAGAGGCTTGGAAGAGATCATTGCTGACATTCCTTCGGACTCTGACTCTGACTCTGCTTGCTGTTGGGGGAAGGTAGCACACAGGTTAGACCGAACAGATACAAGCACAAGTTTCATCCTGAGTGGCTGGAGGAAGCTTCAGCTGCTCAGATGCAGCGTGAAAAACTTGTTAGTCCCATGCTAAGTTCCAGAATAAGTCACAGAATGTTCTATAAATGAATACACACAAATTAAAATTCATCTTAGTTTATTCTCCTAGTTCATTATTTTATGGAAAAACAAAACATGGGGAATAATAAAATTATTTAGAAGTCTAAGGGAGTGAGCAATAGAGCGTCTCAAGCTCAATCATGAACATTTATAGACCGTGAGGAGAGTTCTTGGCTGATGTTCATACCTAGGAATAATGTCTTCCAATGAGGCATTCCTATTTTAGAATGAACCTTAACCAGAGCTTTTTGAAGGAATAGCATATGAAGAAAGGGGAAGTTTATGGAGGTATCTCACGCAATATCACTGAAGGAAACAGGGTGGATGGAGGGAAGACTACAGGTTGGAAAGGGAGAGCCATCTTCATGCACTGTGTTTGGTTGCTCCTGATAACAAATAGAGACAGTGTGGTATGTTTGCTGCCCATGAGGGTCAGGCGAGAGTCAAGACACAGAGCTGACCTAGGAGCGTGTTTCAATTCTAGTTGCAATAAACGTCAAGGTGACCTGACAGGTCTCACACTGATGGGACGGCCTCCTCCCTAGGCTACTTCCCCATCAATGTTGTCCTCAAAAAGTCAATGACCTTTCCTTATCAGGGCTTAAAAAGAATCTCACACTGGATTAGAGTTTGCAGTAGACGATATTTAGATTTCCTTGTAACCTCGAGACTGTCTAATTCCAAGAAGGAAGTGGGTTAAGAAGGATTACATTCTGAAAACCAGTTTCATCAGAACTGCTCTGTTGTGACCTGAAATGATAAAGCTTATTTTTCCCCCACAAACAATAAGACAGCCTTCTTCCCAGTTCAAGAATTTCCCCCGAGGAATTCTCTGATGTTGGCACCTTTTGAAACCATGCTTTGGCAACATGCAAGGGCCTGGAGCAAATGTATCCAGACCCCAACTGGTTCGGCTCCTCCCAAGCCCCACCTGACACTCTTCCTTTAGCTAGTGCATACTGTGTGGCTTTATAAATTAGACAGGGTCACTGTATGTTAGCTAGATTTCCAACTCCTTTATAAAATTAATAAAATTCATTTTTTGCTGATTTCATATAATAAATGTAATACATTTTTGCTACGCTCACCCTCTCATTTCTCTCATTTCACCCCACATCTGTATCAAGCTCACAACCTCAATATGAATTCCTTCCCCATCTTCCGGTTGCGTTTTGGGCTTTGTTTCTGTTTTTGTTTTGTGAGCTAGAGAGTTTTACCAGGGCCATCCATGCGACCCTGAATATGAAACCATCCACTGAAAGCTGGTGGACTCACTATTGTGCACAGGACTGCGGATAGCGACTTCCCCTGCCCCAGTATCTGCATAAAGCTGATAGTCCCCCCCACCCGGAGAAGGGGGTGGGTCCATGAGGCCCTCTCCGGTCCATAAGTGACTACCAACAGTCCTGTGCAAGCCCAGTACAGACAGCCCCACCACGCCTTGTCTTTCATCATCCTCTCATCTATTTTACATTGCTCAAGTGCTTGCCTAGCAAAGTTACAGGTATTCAGTTAGTCAAATAGAGTTGTTTTTGGCCTTGACTTCAGCCACAGATTTGGGGTTGTGTTTTATTGTTGTGTCTTTAACAATGACAGAGGAATTTGGAGGGGACAGGGAGCCTTAGACCATGAAGCATGTTCTGTTGCTTCTCTCAACACAGCTGAACACATAAGCATTTGAGGGAAGTGGAAAGCCCATACTAAGACTGGATATAGAGACCTTTGGTAAGAGACTAGTTTTGCTTTGTCCCAACTTTGTGGCCTATGCTGGGATCATTGTAACCACCTTAATCTCTCATTGATACCACCTCTGAATAGCCAAACCCCTTAAACACCTCTCCCCCCTGGTGTGATTTTCCTTATCGCCACTTCTGGATATTCACACTCTCATATGCCTTTCTTGTGGGCCAGACCTCATGACTTGCTCCTATTGAGCAGAGTATGTAAGAGAAGTGACGTTCACATCTATGATGATAATAAGGTATGCAGGGCCACCGTCTGTTCTAGCTTCACTTCTGTTACTGTGATGAACTATTCTAGCAAAAAGAACCTGGGGAGAAAGGGTTTATTTCACTTATCATTTCAAATTGAAGTCCATCATAGCAGGGTAGTCACAGGGGCAGGAGCTTGAAGCAGTTAGTCATATCATATCCACAGTAAGAGAAGAGAGAAGCAAATTCATACTTGCTTGCTCTCCTTTCCATTTCACTAAGCTTGTACAATTCAGGACCATCCTGCCTAGGGAATGGTGCCTCCCCCAGTGGACTCTATCACCCAAATCAAGAAACTTTTAAGACAATATACCACAGACAAGCCCACAGGCCAAACCAATGTAAACACTCCATCCCTTTTCTTGACTTTTCTCAGGTAATTTTAGGTTATATCAAGATGGTAATTAAAACTAACCTTTACATTGCCACTTCTTTCTTCTTTTCTTTCTTTCTTCCTTTTTTCTTTGTACATTCCTTTTTCACTCCCTCCCTCCCTCCCTCCTCCCCCCTCCTTCCCTTTCTTCCTGTCTTCCTTCCTTCCTGTCTTTTTTCTGGCTATGTTCAAGAAAGCTGCCGGGTTTCCAAGTTTCACAGAGCATATAAATGGAGCAGGACACTGTCAAAAGCCAGGAAAAGGATAAGGGAGATAGCTCAGCTGGTAAATGCTGGCTGTGCAAGCAGGAGGATCTTGATAGTTTCTTTTTCTTTGATTATTATTGTCCATACATGTGCATATGCATATATATATATAAGTTTGTGTGTGCACAAATATATTGCTGAGCCTTTTTTTGTTGGTGGTGTATATATGGACTGAGGGCTGACCACATAGCACTAGACAACCAATAATATGACTCATGCCTGGCAGAAGCTAACTATTTGTCCCCTAGATGTCATCCTTTGTTTTTAGCTCTGTCTAGAAATCTGGGAATTATTCTCCAGTGCATAGCATATTGTACTATACTCAAATCCCAAGTATCATGCCTGGGTTGACTCCAATTATACAAAACTCTTAGTCGATTTGATTATTTTCTAAATTTTTGATGATCTACATACTGGAAATATTAAATGTGTGTTTGAATAGCCTGATTTTATTTACTCTTTTCAAGAAAGAAGGAAACTATAGTTAAAAATCTGTAGACAAGTTAAATTTTTTTCCCTTGGACATGTTAACTTGATCCTAAAATGTATTTTTTTGATATTTAGCATTTGAGCCTCCCTAGGGTAGAAGAACAGAAGCCCTCTCTCTAATCTCTACAGACACTTTGTGATACACAATTTACTAGAGCAGGAAGCTTTAAGTTGCTGGTAAGTTACATATTGCTACAAAAAAATAAAGTCCTGTATATTCATTCATTTAGCAAATGTGGTATGAAATGTGAGTCAGTGGTCTAGATATTACAAACAGATCTTTATCCTTGTTTAAAAATGAACAAGCAAGGTCACAAACAGATAAGACTTGAGTGAATGGAGTAAAAATGATTATAGAGCTCATCAGAAGATTCCATTTCTCTCAAACAAAGTAAACCTTATTAGCTTGTGTCTTCATATCATCAAATAGCATGAAAAGGAATCCACGTCAAATTTGATATTCATTTAGACTCCCCGAGGGTACAAAGGACAAAAGAGGTTGCCAGAAACCTCAGAAGGGAGGCTTAGAATATCCACAATGAAGCAAGTGCAAATTGATGATTGTCTGGGAAAGCATTTTCAAAGATTCTTCCCTCTTACTGAAAAATAGGGTTACACACTGGAACTAAACATCCACCTGGAAGTTGTGGGTGTTTTAGAATCAGTGGCTCCCGGTGGCTCTGCCTTTCTGTTGCTGCACAAACAGCAACAGAGACTGAAACTCCCAGGGGCAGTTATGTCTCAGGGAGTACTTTCAGCAGCTGAGAAGTGCTTAGATAGAGGACATGGTATTGTGAGAAACTCTGTTATCGCAGAGACCTTGGCTGCCCCCAGGATTTGTTAAAAAGACCTCCTGAGAGAGCTTGAAGGGCAGCGTGTAGCTTCCACAAGGTCAAGGGTCTGAACAGACTAGTCTCCCTTGTCTTCCATCCTCCTTGATCTCCCACCTCAAATACATGGTAACATCTCATTTATGTGGCATGACAAAGGATATTAGTGGTAAACTGCCTACAGATTCTTTGGGAAGTTCACAGCTGAAATAATCCCGTGCATTTAAAATGCAGTATTGATGTAGGTAAATATGTCACTAAGATAAAAGAAAACCACATTCCTGTTGCAGGAAGAGAATCCGGCCACCCAGAACCAAAATAACCACACAGAAACCATATTATTTAAATCACTACTTGGGCCATTAGCGCTGTCTTCTTATTGGCTAACTCTTATATCTTAATTTAACCCATTTCTAGTAATCTGTGTATCGCCACGTGGCTGTGGCTTACCAGAAAAACTTTCCAGCGTCCATCTCTACATGGCTTCTCTCTGACTCTGCCTCATTCCTCCCAGCATTCACCTTAGTTTTCCCTGCCTGGCTCTGTTCCCCTATAGCTCTGCTACAGGCCCAAAGCAGTTCCTTTATTTATCAATGGTAATCACAGCATACAGAGGGAAATCCCACATCACATTCCAGAAAAAAAAATGTCTATTTTACTGCATGCAAATTTCACTTAAAGAAATTCATGTCTAACTCTCACTGACTCAAAAGCACATGGGCATCTTTCTACAGAGACATGTGGGATCTAAACAAAGAACATTAGCACACTGTGTGGACAAAAAAACAGTGTGGCAGAAGAGAAGGCATTGAGTTCATGTCTCAGAGAAGACTCTGGCTTTGACCATCTTTCCAGACTCTTGGACATGAGAGAAAAAAAAAACAATTTCTAACATTCTCTGGCTTGCACTACTTTCTTTGCTGGCACTTGGCTGCAACTGTACAACCTGGCAATTTATGCTTTTTCTCTAGTTTGTTTCACACACATACACACATACACACACATACATACACACACACATACATACATACATACACACACACATACACACATACACACACACACATACACACACACACACACACACACACACACACAGAGAGAGAGAGAGAGAGAGAGAACACCTAAGAATCAATCCCTCCTCTCTTCCTTTCTCTTCTCATCTCCTCCCCTCCAGCTTCCTCTCTTCTCCTCTTCTTTCTCTAGTCTCAAAGTACCTGCACTTTTTATATTTTTGGCTTTGATTAAATATGTCATGTGCACAAAACCAGACTCACTGAAGTTAAGCTAAGACTGCATTCTCCTCATGTGGTTGGGAGTACTCAGCTTTTTTAAAACAGAATTCTGGAATTTGCTTTTGGAAACAGGAAGGCCAGTAAGGATGTTGATACTTTTTTCCCCTGTGTCTCACCCCTTTGTGTAGATTTCGTCAAACAGAAACTTCCCTTATCTTTTACCCAAATGTTGAGATTTTAATAGTCACAGTAATTTTTCTTTAGTACAAAATATTCAGAAAGCATTGAAAATAAGGAATATTCAAAATTGTTCTTTAAAACAAGTCAACAGAAGCTGGGGATGTATCCCAGTTGCCAAAGTGTTTGCCTAACATTCAGGAGGTGGGAGCAAGTGCATCAGAGGTTCAAGGTCATGCTCAATGACCTTGTGAGTTCCAGGCCAGCCTGAAATACATGAGATTCTGTCTCAAAAAATGTGTGAATAAATGAATGAATAATAAAACAAGCCATTGTCTAAAGTAATGTTTCGTTGTATTGTGAAAAATCTCCTTCAACCAGAAAGGTTAGGGAGTATGGTTTTCAAACATAAGCGTTCTCATACTTGTAAACTGCTCTGAGGATTTTTTTTTAAATATTTATTTATTATGTATACAATATTCTGTTTGTGTGTATCCCTGAAGGCCAGAAGAGGGCACCAGACCTCATTACAGATGGTTGTGAGCCACCATGTGGTTGCTGGGAATTGAACTCAGGACCTTTGGAAGAGCAGGTAATGCTCTTAACCGCTGGGCCATCTCTCCAGCCCCCTCTGAGGATTTTTGTTTGTTGGTTTTGTTTCCTTGAGCCGGGGTTTATTCTCTCTGTAGACGAGGCTGGTCTCAAACTCACAGAGATCTGTCTGCTTCTGCCTCCTGAGTGCTGGGATAAAAGGTGTGAGCCACCACCATTTGGCTCTGGTAAAATAAAAACGTAATTGGGAGGTACACTCAGTCCTAAATGGGACATTTGTGTCACATGGGGTAACTTGAAATTCAAGGGGATGGAGAGATAGTTCTGCTCGTAAGTGCTTGCTGGAAAACCCTGAAACTGTGAGTTCAAAACCAGAGCACCCATGTGAAATTCACATGTAGCTCTATATGCCTCTGAACCTAGCCAGAGGTGGGGCCTGGAGACCAAAGGATACCCCGGGTCTCATTAGCCAACTATAACCTGTGTGCTGTAAGTGCGGTGAGAAACGTTATATCGAAGTAAGTCGAAGAGCAACTGGGAAAGACACGGCATGCAGACCACCTCTGCCCTCCATATGCATTCACGCACACACAAGCACTGATAGGAAGAAACACGCACATGCGTTTGCACATACCCTCACAGGCATACATAAGCACACATTTGCTTTTCAAGAACACAGAAGTTTTAAGTGATAAAACCATTTTTCTCTTTTAATAAACAAGAAAAAACTCATGGCTAGCCCTCTTCTGTGGCTACCCTGCCCCGTAGCAACAACAAACACAAGGACCACACCAGTTTAATTCTCTTCCTCAGATGGAAATACAGATTAAAGCCTACTTAGAAACTGAGGCACTAGAAATACTCGCAGGGTTTGGGTTTCGTTTCATGTTTGTTGTTGTTTTCCACAGACTCGGGTCCCAAATGGGGGCCCCCTTGAGAACTGAAATGCTGACTCATGGAAAAGCACGAAATTCCAATAAAATTTGAAAGCAAAATTCCTCCAGATGAGTTCTTTCCCCGAGAGTCATCCTGCTGCCTGTGGAACTGGTGCTAAAGCCACCCAGTGAAAGGGTGGAGGACTCTACAGACTCGGGTTCATTGTGGGCACTTAAAACCTGACCACCAAATGGAGGTTTTGACTTTCTGCCCAGTGCAGCTTTGAAAACTTGACTACAGAGTGCTAATTGCTAGCTAAATGTTCTCTCAATATTTCTCCATGAAAGAGAGGAGGAAAAAAAATTGAAACGTTAAAAAACAGAAAAGAAAGCAGCAGAGACATCTGATTTTGCTAGAAAACTGAAAACTCTGGGGGCCATTTGTCAATCTTTTGCATAAAATTGATCTCTTCTTCATTAAAAAAATGAAAATTAAGATAATCTTTGTGTTTCTTTTGAAAAGCATCACTTTCTTTTCACCCCATACCCTGCCATCCAGTCTTATAAATAAGATGCATACATTTCTTAAGTGGTATTGCCAAAGACTTGGTTTCCAATTTTTTTTCACATATCAGAACCATGACAACTTTGCCTCTGCTAGAGGGTCAAAGGTAATTAGTAGGTATGATGGAGACAAACAGGGTGTGCATACACACACACACAAACACACACACGCACAAATACAAACAATAAGCTTTCTGTTTTGATGGAGTTAATATACTACTTTGTTGTGTGAAGTTCTTCTGTATATGTGCTGCTTTTATTGATAAATGAATAAAGAAGCTGCCTTGGCCTGTGATATGGCAGAGTAGAGCTAGTTGGGAAAACTAAACTGAATGCTGGGAGAAAGAAAGCAGAGTCAGGAAGAAGCCATGTAGCCCTGCCAGAGACAGACACAGGACAGAACTTTACCTGGGAAGCTACAGCCACATGGTAATGTACAGATTAATGGAGATGGGTTAGTTAGTTTAAGATATAAGAGCTGGCTAGCTAGCAATATGCTTAAGTGATTGGCCAAGCACTGTTTTAAATAATATAGTTTCTGTGTGGTTATTTTGAGTTCGGGCAACCGGGAATGAACAAGCAGCCTCCCCCAACACTACTTAACTGTGTTGGATAGCTTCATGTCAACTTGAGACAAGCTAAAGTCATCAGGGAGGCAGGAACCTCAGTTAAGAAAATGCCTCCATAAGATGGGGCTGTGGGCAAGCCTATAGGATACTTTCTTAATTAGAGAGCAATGGGGAAAGGAGAATCCCATTATGGATGGTGCCTGCACAGGTGGTCTTGGGTGCTGTCTCTAAGCTTGCAGAGTAAGCCATGAGGAGCAAGACAGTAAGCACTGGTCCTCCACATCTCTGAATCAGCTCTTGCATCCAGGTCCCTGCCTTGTTTGAGTTGCTGTTCTGACTTCCTTCAATGATGGACTACTGCGTGGAGCTGTAAGCCAAATAAACCCTTTCCTCTTCAACTTGATTTTGGTCATGGTGTTTCATCGCGGCAATAGAAACCCTAACTAAGATAGAAACATAAGAATTTATTCCTTGAAAACCATATTTTCTTGTGGTATTTTGTCCTAACTTCTATGTATTATTTCACCAGCTCCTTTGTAGCTATTGACCACTGATGAACTTCCCCTGGGGTACATAAGAAAACAACACACTTACTTACCCTCATCAGAGAATTCTTGATTATAGTCAGAAACCGTAAAAGAAATTCATTTTTTCCCCCAAAATATAAAATAGAAGCATGTAAGTCAAATGGATGCAGCTAAGGAAAGAAAAAAAAAAACAAGGGTGGGGATGAAAAAGAGTCAAAGTGGAAAACATGATTAAATTACGTTAAACATGTGTATAAAATGCCTCATTGAAACTTATCTTGTACAATTGACATATACTAATTATAGCAGCATAAAAATAATCTTGAAGGTACTCTGAACTGATTTCCAGTTTCAAATATTCAGACTACAGACTTGTCCTTGAAAGCCCCAAGGTCATTCTAATTCTGCGTTCTTTGAGGATTTATTTTAAAACTGTGAAATACTTTATTATTAAAATGCATTCCGTTCCCAGACAGGATTGGAAAGAGTGGAGCCTCAATGTCCTTGCAAGTATCTGACTTCTGTTCAGAGATAAAATCCCGTGTGTGATCAACTCCAGCAGGAACTGGTAGGAAGGCAGGTAAGAGCTAGTTGCCAGGGTCCGTCTATCACTTCCTGTGTAGCTTTGGGCAAATGATGTAATTCCTCAAAACCCCTGTTCCTTCACCCAAGAAGTACAGGGAATAAAAACAAACCCCATGACTGATGGCTGTTAAATGCCTTGCAGATGTCCAACATAATGCAAACTCTGTCTAAATGCTGAGGGTCTCTACTGCAAACTCCCTTAAGTCAGTAGGGTTCTTGCACCTTTAAATGGTTAATGTTGGTTGTCTACTTGAAGACAGACCTCTACACAGGGGGATCTTGATTCGGTGGATTGGAGTGAGAAAATCAACCTTCACTGTGGACACCACTATTCCAGGGGCTGGGAGACCCAGACTGAAAAACAAGGAAAATGCACACTGAGCGTTCATCTCTCTGCTTCTTGACTGCAGAGGCCATGTGACCAGTTTATGGACTGAATCCCCTGAACCGTGAGTCTAAATTATAAAACTGCTTTTTGCCAGGTACTTGGTGACAGCTGCAAAAAAGGTTGCTAGTGCAACCTGAAAACTGCACACAAGCATTTAGGAAAGCATTTTAGCAGACTATACTCACAATATCTTTGCTTCTACACGCAGGTGTATTTGATCCCCTCCACTGTTTCAAATAATGACTTCCTTAAGAAGCAGTGTTTGCAGGTTGACTGTAAGAGTCACAGCGTGTGAGAATTCTGTCGTGATTTTCCTACAATAAAACATGTTTTTCAAATGCTATAGCTGGAGAGACGAAGCCATCATCATTATTCAAAGCACAGTCCAATTTCCGCTTGCCCGGCTACATTGCAACGTCGGTTGGGAGCAGAGAACCCAGAGATAGGAAAGAGTGTTTCATGAGGAAAGCAAGGGGTAGAGATGAGATGAGAGAGAGATGTCGATAGGCTTGCCAGCTTTCCCCTAACAACATCTTCCCTGGAGCAGAATGGGAGTGAAGCAGTAGGTGGCAGTTCTTAGTGTGGTCTTACTGTTGGTATCTGGGATGGGCTTGGCAAAGGAAAGAGCTCTCTCTCTGGCACTTACCCAGGGAAGCATCTGGATGCCTAGGAGGACTTTCCAAGGGCAAAAGTAATGATGGTATCAGGATGCTTTGGCTTTCACACCTCCAGCTCCAGTGGGCAGCTCTGGTGGGCAGCTCCAGTGGGCAGCTCCGGGTTTGCTTTCACTGCAGCAGTAACACGACCGACAGGGAGAGAGCAAGGAAGCGACTGTTGCGTGGCCCCTAGACTGACAATTCTGCCAGTCTGTAATGGCCAGATTGTAATGTAAGGTCTCTTGCCTTTGAATCATCTTGTAGACCCTCTCTGGAAGGTTGGCATAGTGATATTTTGTTTGTGCTGTAACAAATAAAGCTTGCCTGAGGATCAGAGTGCCGAGCTAGCCACACTAGTTAGCCATAGAGGTCAGGCGGTGGTGGCGCACAGCTTTAATCTTACAGAGGAGGATGGATCTCTGTGAGATATTGTGTGTAACTGGGCTACACGATATTGATCCAGTCTAAAAGAGAAACAAAGCCAAGAGGTCTGGCTCACACCTTTAATCCCAGTACTTGGGAGTCACATGCTTGAACCCCAGCACTAGGGAAGTGGAGACAGGAAGGGATATGGCTGGGCAGAGAGAGGAATATAAGGCAGGAGGAGACAGGAGCTAAAGGCATTCAGTCTGAGGATCTGTAGAGCCAGGATATCCTTTACAGTCTGAGGAGTTCAGAAGTAAGAACTCTAGTGACTGGCTGTTTCTGTTTCTCTGATCTTTCAGTTTTCACCTACTAATACCTGACTCCAGGCTTTTATTATTAAGACCCATTAGGATTTGCGCTATAGGTTGGTCCCACCGGGAGGCAACTGAAAGACATGATGGAGGAGGAGGTGCTAGATAGATACTATAGGTGAGAGTCCTTCTCATCCGTCAAGAAACTCTGACCTGATATTGAGCTCCAATGTGAGATGCAGAGAGGTGGACGTGTGGCTCTGTGGCCCATGGTCTAGGAAATGACCCCAATTCTTGGACTTTCCTAAAATATAGGAAAGAGAAGTCCGTGTAAATGTTATAAATAATTCTCTGAGTTCAACTCTCTTTACAGACCAGGAAAAAGAACCTAGAATATTCTCTGGAGAAAACAGGATCTCTGTCTCTCTATGTTTTAGTTGTCAGTTTTGACAAGAACGACACGAGCTAATTAAATTTTTGTTAATTTATTTTGTCTAATTCAGTGACTGCCTGTCACACAAATCCCTCAATAAGTAAGACTTCGCTTTGCAATAAACTTTCTACTCTTCCCCTGCAATGCCATTAGGTAAACGCACGAAAAGTGGATCTGTTTTACTCAAATAAACACTGAAAGCACTTAAACTCAATCCGTCCTCAATACTTCAACTCCTGTGTCTGCCTGGGATCGGACATAACTCTCTCCAGCTTATAAAATCTCCTTGGGACCACTACCCTTTAAGAAATAAAGCCCTTGATGTAGATAAAAATGCAAAGATGAAGCTCAGAATTGAGGGCAGATAAAGCAAGGGAAGAAGTGACAGTCCTTTATTGCCTTGAAATTCCTAAGGAATGTTCTCTTATGTCAGTGTTCCTTTGAAATAAATTCAGAGAATGACAGGTGTCATTACTTCCATCCTACTTCTCTGAAACGATTGAAGCTTTTGTCTACCTGTCAAGAGCAAATGATGACTTCTCCTTATCAGACATGCGAAGACCTTGATGTTTGGATGGAGAGCAACACTGTACAGTGTCGGCTCTCAGCTGTGCTTTCTCTCCCATGCTACCTCCCCGGAACACTCTGGTTCTTGCCCCTCCCTCCAGGTGTGACACGAAACACCAGCCCCACTTCACATCCCGTGTTTGCTACCGTGGCTATCACCAGGTCATGGCCACCGGGAAAGAGAGCTCTGGACTGAGCTCTTCTCGCTCCATAGGGTCATAATCACTTTTGCACACCGTGAGTTCCTCAGAGTCCATTGAAATCCTATCCTCAGATCCCTTGGCTGATAGCTTAAGAAAGAAAAACATGTGAGGCGGGTAAAGTGGAACAAAGTGAAGGGACACACAGAGAGGCAGAGGGCAGACATGGAAAGCATTCATTTCATAATTTAGCTGCTAATCTGATATGAAGGCAACAACGAGTCAGATTGATGCTTCCTGGACTTCCCGAGGCTCGTTTCTTGTATGTGTTCATTATCACTGTGCAGAACATGCTGCTTCCCTTTTCTTTTCTATTAGTATTATCATTATTACTGTTGTTGTTGTTATGTGTGTGTGTGAGAGCGTGTGCGTGTAGGCAGCCTGCATATCATGGCGAACATGTGGAGATCAAGCAGAACTTTCTGGAATATCTATCTTCTCCTTCTCCCTGGGATTCTCAGACTCTCCCAAAATATACTTAGAACCTCTGAGTTATCTTGCCCTGCAGCCACAATGCCAAAGGTTATTGTTCTGCCAGGCAGCACGTGTATTTGATCATAGTCTGAACCAGCCTTCAGAAGGTCGTCAATGTTGTTGTCACTGCTCTTGTTCCGTAGGCCCACCATGGTTAATCTTGATGGTCAACATGAATGGGTTTAGAATAACCATGGAAACACACTTCTGGGGATGCCCGTGACAGTATTTCTAAATGTGTTAAGTAAGATACATCCTAAATGTTGGTAGCACCATGCCATGGGCTGGGGTCCAGACTGAAAAGAAAAGAGAAAACAAGCTGATTACCAGCCTTCGTCTCTCTGCTTCCTGACTGTTGATACCATGTGACCACCTGACTGTCAGGCCTGTTTGCTATACCTTCTCCACCTCAACTGACATCCTCTCAAACTATGAATGAAAGTCGATTTTTCTGCAGCTCTCATAGGATATATTGTCATAGCAACAAATAATACAACACACAAAATAGGAGATAATTCATTACACTTGTAGCGAGGTGGTTACACCAGCTATGGTAACAACAACACTGCACATTTCTTGACCCCAAGCACTTTCCTTATGAAAAACAACTTAATACTTAGTTTACCCTGTCTTAGTTTCTAATGAGAGAAAGAGCGAAAGCAGTGGCCTACCACACACCTGCTTTCTTACATCCTCTTGATTTCTCCGCTCTTACATAGTTCAGAACCCACACCTAAAGAAAATTGCCACTTAGAGTGGGGAGATATTTCCACCTCAGTAGCTGCAGCCGAGAAAATCCCTCACAGACATTTTTTAATTTCTCTCAGGTGGTTCTAGATTATGTCAAGTTGACATTAAAGCTAATCATCACGACTTCAGTGGTACCGTGACCCTACCCATTTGAGAGATGAAAAACCTGAGGGAAAACCAATATAAAATCAGTTGCCCAGGTCACATAGTTTAGGTCAGAGCTCAGATTTAATCCCAGACAACAAAACCAATGTTCTGAACAACTTAGCAATCAATCACATGACTGTCAGAAAAAGGGGCTTCTGTGAAAGTGATAGATTTTCTTTGTTGAAATTTGGTGAACCAGTTTTATGTTGAATATGTGGTTACAACCTAAAGAAAACAAAACTGAAAAATTATACTTTAAGTTATTCTTTTAGTCTCAAGAATCTCTTCTTCTGCTGAGTCTTGCAGGTTTGTATAAATCTATGGCCTCACTTTTAAATTATAAGCATTACCAAATTTTATTCATCCTACTTTTGCTTAATAAAATATTTCACAATATTTTTCCCATCTAAATATAATTACATTAAATAAAATAATTAAATGTAACTATTAATTTACTCATTCATTCATTTCTTTTTTATCCCACGTTCAGGAATATTAAATTTTAAATTATAACATGATTATTAGGCCCGCTTTTAAAATTATGTATACACACATAAACATACACACTTATAAGCATGTGTTTAAGTGCTCACAGAGGCCAGAAGAAGGAACCAGATTCCCCCGATGCCCTGAAACTAGAGTTACAGGTGATTATGAGTGACATTGACACTGGGATCCAAACTAGGGTCCTTTAGAAGAGCAGTATGTACCCTTAACCACAGAACCAATTCTCTGGGTCTGGGTCTGTTTTTAAATTGATGTAGTTATGGAAATTTTGTGATGTACCATCTCAGTCTTTGAAAAAGCCTTTAAAGGAACTAGAGAGTTTTCCTCAAGGGAGGCAAGCAGAAATGGGGTGGCTCAAGCTATCCAGGGAATTCAACAGGAAGAGTTAAGAGTTTGCTTTGTTTGGAATTAGTCGATTCACATTCAAAGAACCTTTACCAGGAGGACAAAAGTCTTGTTTTGATGTCTTACGTAATGTGGTCACTTCTGCATAAAAGAATCTACATTTGTTTTTTAATTCCTCTTGGCAGCCCAGGACCCAAGTACGTGACTTTACCCTCATAGACACTCTGGCTCATTAGCTGTTCCTTCCCCATGCCCTCTGCACCGTTGCTCCCTTCCCTGTAGCTGGAATTCACTCAGAACATGATGCACCCTCCCTCAACTCAAACCGAAATTGAAGAGCAGCTCATGACCAAAGAGATGTCGTCATGAATTCACTGAGTTGCCCTGTGCGATTAATTGATTTACCAATGCTCCAGTAAATCCAGTCTTAATCAGTCCTGATCATACATACCGAGTGACAAGCAAGACAAGACTAGCTGATGTGATTCTTCTGCAGCTGTTTTGTGTGTGTGTGTGTGTGTGTGTGTGTGTGTGTGTGTGCGTGCGTGCGTGCGTGCGTGCGTGTGTGTGTGTGTGTGTGTGTGTGTGTTTGTTTAGAGAGAGGGTTCCTAGCACATTCTGTTCTCGGGTTGTTTATGGAGCCAAGGACGACTGAACTGTGGTCATCCTGCCTCTACCTCTGTAGCTCTATTATTACAGATGTGTATCCCTCTGCCTGGTATATTTAAGAGCTGGGGGTCAGAGGCAGGGCTTTCTATATGCAAGGTAAGCATTGTCCCAGCTGAGCTACATCTCTAGCCCCAGCTAATGCATGTTTTAAGGTGCTTTTATTTTATACTATTGAAAAATTTGGAACTGAATGTATATTTCTCTTGTCCTTAGTTTATATTGCCAAGAGTGTTTTCAAGGCTAAACAATGCTTTGTGTTCTATCTGGAAATAAACATACGCACCTCCACCCCATATTTGTTTTTTGGGTTTTTTTTTGGGGGGGGGGTGATTTTCAGGAAAGACCATATTGGTCTGTTGGGTGGATATCACTTATAGCACAGTTAGGTGCATATTACCCCTTGACACCTGAGAGAACAGGAGGGACATATCCATCTCTCCAGAAAGCCAGTTGACACCTTCCCTCTGTCAAAGAAGGCCAGGGCCATTTCTTTATGACGGATCCTCCAGTGTAATATGAACACTAAAAGCTTTCTCTAATTGTTCTCCTTTCCCGGAGCTTCTTGGGATAACGGTGACTAGGAGCTAAGCCCTGAAACATGAAGGGGCTCTGGAAAGGGTTAGGATCAAGGTCTTCCCGATTTAAGGCAACGGGTTATCCAAAGTCCAGGGAAAGGCATATTACATTTCACTTATAATCTTCATTTCCTGTCTGACCTGGAATGTACCTCAGCTCTCACTAACCTGCCCCAGGAGAAACTTAATGTCCATTCCAGACCAAAAAGATGGAAGACTGTTGCATGTCTTAGCCTAAGACTAGTAAGATGGTGGCTTTGCCTGACTAGGCAATGATTTCTGCAGTTTGATGGGACAGGAAGTGCAGCCCAGTCTCCACGGAGAGGATACAGGGATGAGTTCTCGGTCTGGGGGCATAATGGATCACATCCCAGGTTCACAGTCTCCTAATCCCCTCCACCCCAATGGCTTTAAATGTTCAGTAAATTAGGCTCCAATGTGATTAGTCACTTCATAAGTGGCCTTCTTGGGGGAAATTTGCCAGGACAACTGTTGAGTGATGTCTCAATTTATGGCCCAAGGGGGACAAAGCATCTCTGGTAATGCCATTAAGTGGAGAAAGACGAATGTAAATGTACCATTTTCTCCTCTCAGTGGTAACTTTGAAATGTTTTTAGAATATTTTCGGCCCCATCGTCACAGCATTACTGCCATCCATGCAGGCAGAGATGAGGGTGCCAGAGGGAGAAAAGGCAAACACGCACATGGACCTCCTCCAATTTCTCTGCTTTCACTAGGCGAGATACTTTTATTTCCCCCTCGCAATTGCATGGAGAGAAAATAACATTCTGCGCTCAAAATCTGAGTTCTTTCGTGAGGGCTGTTAAAGATTTAATTAAGACTCAATACAACTCCCGCAATGACTAATGGCACCAACTGTCTGAACAGGTCACTAGGCGGAGCCAGCAATGGCAACTGAGAAAGCAGCACCTTCTACTTTCGCTTCTGTTTTCACTGAAGGCAAAGGCGTTTTCACAGGGCACCCGAGGGCACACATTAAGGAGGGCTGGATAGCTTTCAAGCAATATTAAATTGTTAAGAATAGGAGCGTGTGCCTATTTTGACCCCTTTCCCTTCCTCTTGGCTCTTTAGTTGCATCCTCACTAGGACACTAGAACTAAGAAACAAGCCACAGAGCTGGGGTGAGAGTCTAAAAATAGACTAGGCTGGCTCATTCAACAATATCCTAAAGGTTATGGGTTTTGTCACAGACAAAAACAAGCTTCTCATTTCCTCCCAGGGTCAAAACAAAACCAAGTTTGCCAGAGCATCGGAGAAGAGTGCTGGCTTCCTTGAACTCCACCCTGTCTAGACATTGCAATCCCAGAGTTCCTCTGGTCACTTTCCATCCTTGCTTAAGGAAACCATAAATCATCAATGCCCCATGGAGGCAATGTGCTTCTTATGGATAGAAGGGTCTTGACATGTGGCTTCCCAGATCTTCAGTTCTAATAGGAATAATCATAGTCTTGTCCTTCTTACGCCCCTATATGAATCCTGGTTCTCTTTACTCTGTGAGAGGCCATAAAGCCTGCCAGTGAATCTTACTGTGCTTTGTATGGTAATAGACAGGAAAAGGATGCAAATGTCTACATGGAGATAAAGCATTGCCATACCTTCTTAATAATAGTAATAATAGGTGGGTTTGGGGAGGGATACTGAAGAATCAAACACATAGTCCTACACATGGTAGGCAGGCACTCTGACACTGAGCTACTCCCTCCCCCAATATAATATCATATTACTACTTTTAAAATATATCAATGAAGATTACAGTTCCTCAGTTTTAGTGCGGCTCTAAAGACAGGATAGGGATACTTTGAAAAAAAGTCAGAGAAGAATGTGCATTGACAATGAGGTCCAGGGGGTTGGAGTGGCTTAGTTTTATGTCTGTGAACCTGGCTCATACCTTTGTATGGTATACTGAGAAGAGATAAAGATACATTCACTGCCGAGATCTGTTTGTTTCATAGTATGAATGACGTGAAGGGAACCGAGAGTTCACAGTTAATGCACCTAACACATTTGTTACTCATAAAAATACCCAATTATTAATGTTGAACTCATTTCACGACCTCACCAGGAACAAAGCATATCTTATTATGATCCCTGGGAAGTCCCTTGTTAGAGCTAGTCTCCAGCAACAGGTCCCAGACGTGTACAGTAAAAGTGGAAGTAATAGGCAAGGAGGATCCAGAGCTTGACATAGACACCAGAAGTTCTCTTGACTGGAAAGAAAGTGGAGACAGCATTTGAGATCAAGCCTGCCAGAGATGGAGGTGCTGCCAGGATAAGGAATACAGTCTGTCAACAAACACCAGCTAGATTCTCTCAGATCTTCTTTCCTGTTATACAGATCTTACTTGTTTGGGATTATGCAGACCTATTTACATATTTCTCACTAGCGTCTTAATTTTTGTGTGATGAGCAGAGCATACTTTGTTACCCTACATATAACGGATGCAGAATTCTTGCTCTGAATCTCTCTGCCAGCATGGACCTCATGTCTGAATGCTTCGGAGATGAAGATCTTTCCAACAGTCTTAAGAGTCTTTCTAGTTGATAGGTGTTGTTTCTTTTCTATTGCTGTGATGAAAATACTATGATCAAGACAATTCAGAGAAGACAGAGTTGATTTGGGCTTATGCTTCCAGAGGGATAAGTATCCATCGTGGTGGCTAATTATAGCAGCAGGCCAGCATGGCAACAGGGACAGGAAGCAGATACCTTACATCGTGAACAACAAACAGGAAGCAGAGAAAGTGAACTAGAAGCAACAGGAATCTTTAAACTTGCAAAGCCTACTCACAGCGATATACTTCCTCCAACAAGGCTCCTCCTCCTAAACTTCCCAAAAGAGCACCACCCACTGGGAATCTACTCTTGAAATGCATGAGTCTGTGGAGGACATTCTCATTCACACCATCAGATTGCCCAAGCTACTCTAAAAAGGCACACAGAAGTACAATGCTTTACTTGAAATACAGTCTTCCTCTGCATGACCTCAAGAAGCTCACAATTCCCTTGCTCAATCACAAGACTGAGAGGTGCAAGCACTTTTACATACACCTGCAGGGTGAGGAGGCCTCAGCCTTCTCTGAACAGACTGGCATCTCCATGAAATTACAGAGAATTGCTGGGACTGGGGATGACCCTTGGGTGGTAGAGCACTTGGAGGGAGTACTTGGGCTCCATGCCTACCGCTGCATAAACGGGGCATGTTGGCACATACCTATAATCCCAGAAATCTACAAGAGGCATTGACATTCAAGGTCATCCTCAGCTGTGCATGGATGGAGTGTGAGCCATCCCTAAAGACATCATGGATCCAGAAAGAAGAAAAAAGTAAAGAAGGAGGAGAAAGCAAGAAGAAGAGATGTAGAATAAAGGAAAGGGGGGAGGTGGAAGAAGATAGCACCATTGCCTCCATTACCACCACCAACACTATCATTGGCACACGTGCGGGAGGTTGCCACTCTTCTGATTCTCCATACTTTTTCTATCCAAGTGGCTATAAAGAGGACACATCTAGCAAGGAGAAAATAGTGCAGCAGCTGTGTCCTTTACCTACCATAGGGACAGTTGAGCCACCTCAGGAATGTCATCTCTGTTGGAATCCCCTTTTAACATGCCCCAGAAGCCCTTTCTTGTATGAAGAACACATCCAGAAATAGCAGAGAAGGAAGACAGTGGCTTTGATTCCAGACATACTAAGTCATTTGCAGCAAGCTGTTTTTCTCACTTGGATATTGAATTCTTGGGTAATATGGGAACTGAAAAACATCAGAATGTCAGATTTTGAGACAGGTTAGACCTGGGTAGGGAGGTGAACTGAGGCAGCCAGCAGAATGTGGCCAACAGTTTATCTTTCAACCACCAAGGACACAAATTGGCCGGGTCCAGGAGGGACTGGCAAACTGCATTTCCCCTCTCACGCTTCTGCCAAACCACCTTAAATCCTGACATGTACAGTGCTTGCTTCCTTAGCACAGGGCCTTCCTAGACACCAACAGCCGAGACACAGCGCTTCCTCTCCTAGGTCAGGCTGTCCAGACATGGTCCATCACAGCCTTGGTCTATCTGTCAGATCCTTTGCCATACTCCTTCCTGGACTTCAGAATCACAAATGAAAATATTCACATTCTCTTTGGTTTTCCTGTAACTCTGCAGAAAAAAAAATATGTCGACCACGAGCATCTTCTGTGTTCAAGGTTCAGGGTACTCTAGTGGGAGGCCACCAGGGAAAGAATTGCAGCTCTTCCTCTAAATCATGGTCTATCAGTAGAAATGTGATTGTAGGAACAGGAACATCATATAATGTGGGACTTGACGAAGGCTCAACTGATACAGCCTCTGTCCTCATGAAGACATCCTATACAGATAAAGCAACAGGCTGTGATGGTTTGAATGAGAATGGCCCCTGGGGGCTCATATATTTAAATCCTTGTTCCCCAGTTGGTGGAACTATTTGAGAAGGATTAGGAAATGTGGATTTGTTGGAGGAAGTATGATGTGGGGGCTGGTAGTAAGGTTTCAAAATCCTCCACCGTCCCCAGCATGCTCTCTCTGCTTCCTGTTTGTGGATGGGAATGTGAACTCTCAGCTACTGCTGCAATTCCGTGTCTGCTTGCCTACTGTTGTGATCTCCACCTTCATGATGAGAAACTCCTATCCCTCTAGGATGCTTACCCCAATAAACCCTTCCTTCTATAATTCGCCTTGGTTGTGGTGTTTTATCACAGCAATTGAGAAGTAACTGAGACAGAGACCAAGACTCTAAGTGGATAGTAAGTTTAGAGCAAATTTTGTTGAAAAACTCTGGCACACATAGTCACTGAATGTTCTAGGATGTGTTTTGTGTATTGACTTTCCCTTTGGTTTCATAATAGCCTCTTCCATCCCCACATGCTTTTTGAGTCCATTTTTTAAAAAGTGATTCATTGTGTTTCTTTTATTTCTATTGGCAACAAACTTTCACAGCTATCTTAAATTGTTTTGAAAACACACCTATGGAAGAAGAAAAAGATGAAGGAAAAGAAGGGGTGCATGCCACTCAAAAACACCCACCATTATTCCCTTCAATATTCACTGAGACTACCACTTCCCACTACAGCACCCTGAAAATTGAACACAGATGAAAATCATGATGGACATCTTTTTTTGTTTTTTCCTGCAGAGCTACAGGGAAACAAAAAGTGTGTGAGTATTTTCATTTGTGACTCTGAACTCCAGGAAGGAGTAGGACAAAGAATCTGAAAGACAGACCAAGGCCATGATGGACCATGTATGGGCAGCCTGACCCAGGAGAGGAAGCTTTGTATCTCAGAGGTTGGTATCTAGGAAGGCCCTGTGCTAAGGAATCCTTGCACTATATGTCACTAAGCTCATGATTTCCGCATCCAAGATTCTGTTAACATTCTGGAGCATAGGGATACTCAACATCTTGTTTCTACTCATCCTCAACTCCACAATTCCAGGAAAGTTTCATCTCTCAATGTAAGCTCAGAGAGATCTTTATTGTTTCACCCAAGCCTTTGTATGCCATGGTGATAACATATGATTCATGTTGGTTTGAAGCAAGAGTAAGTCTAACTCTACTTACCACGTGCAGGACTCATGATGGAGGTGTGGATACCAAAACAAATGTTATGATAGCTACGAGAAGAAGAATGCATGCTTAGCCATTGTGTGTCAAACAAGATTTGCATATCACTTTCATGTCATGGTTCTCCATCTTTCTTCTTTCATTAATTAATTTTAATGAACTAACTCAGATCTTAAGCTGTCCTTTATGGGTAGTCAACACTCACCTGTGCATACTCAAGCATCTGTTAATTAAAAATCAATAGAAATCATGGTGGTGCCACTCATTGATAGAGAACTTACCTAGCATACATGAGAGCCTGAGTTTGATTCCCATTATTGCCCCCATAAAAAACAAATTGAATGGGAATTAAAATGTGCATTTCTCTGTCTTATTAGTTACATTTCAAAAACCCAATAACTATGCATGGATAGTAACTGCTCTGTTGGGCAACACAAATGTTGCATAAATTGTTTCTGAGGAGATATAACTGCATCTCAAATAGGACACCAATGGCAGAAACAGAGAAGTGATTCCATACAGTGTCTCATAGTGAGCCAGAGTCTTATTGATATTATTGAAAGGAGTATACTGAAAGCTGGTTATGCTCAAACTATGGCTGGTTATCTCATACCTAAATCTAAATGTACAGATCAGCCACTTACTGTGGTCTCCTAGTGTTATCAAGAAAATCAGTAAAGAGGTCTGGAACTTTCACTGGTATAGCACGCTGCTTTAGAGTAAGCTTTTAATGTCTAGGAGGAGACATGAACATCACAAAACAACACTAAGCATACCATATCAGCACCTTAGTCACTTACAATCATTATCAAACATTACACACTACATGTAATAACATGTACTATACTTTAATACAGTGGACAGCATGGTACATTTGCCTAGGCTGGCACACTGTAATCACAGGAATAATGCATTGCTTCTCAACATTACAGCAGCCACAGTGTCACTAGATGATAAGGATTTGATCTGTTCCACTGTAATTATGTGAGGCCATTGTATCGAGGGTTTAGGGTTTTCTTTTAATCAATTGTTACTTTACTTATTTTTCACAATTACGTACATTAGCTCATCCTTTTTTTTTCTCCCCACCCAACTTCTGCTCAAATTTTTCTTATTTAATTATTATTAATATTGGTGTGCGTGTGTTTGTGTGTGTGTGTGTGTGTGCGATATAATCCATTGAGTCCGTTTAATTTTGCTCCTATATACATGTGTTTAGGGCTGGCCATTTGGGACTGGATAACCTATTGGAGGACTTATTAATACAGGAGGTAGGACCTTGTGCATCTCTTCCATCCATGTTGGCTTGTCGGTTGGTGATGTCATTGTCCATGTGTTGTCTATGTGACTGTACTATTGAGCTTTTGTGGGTGCAGCTTTCCTGTCATGACTAGAAGATGCCATCTCTTAGCAGGTGTCCTGGTCCTCTGACTCTTACAGTCTTTGTGCCCTCCCTTCTTTAATATTCTCTGAGCCTTAGGTATAGGGGTTGCATTCTGGATGTATCAGCTGAGGTTTGAGCCTCCACAGTCACTTATTTTCTGCATTCTGCCCAGCTGTGGGACTCTTTTATAGTCTCCATATGCTGCAAAAAGATGCTTCTTTGCTGATGGGTGAGGAATACACTTAACTGTGGGTATAAGGAAAAATATTTGCAATGAAGTTAGGAATCATCGTGGTAAAGTAGTGAGTTCTTCCTTCAGGTCTGTATCCTCTCTAACCAGTCTAAGTTTTGACCAAAAACAATTGTATATTATAGTGCATGATTAAACTAATATCACATCAAGCATATATTAGTTGTATGATAAGCACTTTTCAAATTAAGACATTTAAATCTGTATTAGCTTAATTACAATATCATATGTGTGAGATCTTTGTGTATGTGTATGATGCTTGTAGAGAACCTGTGGGATTGAGTACTTGTTTCCAAGCACGTGTATAGAGCCCAGAGGAGAATGTTGGATGTTTTATCTGGTCTATTATTCTCTGTCTTATTATCTCAAGGCAGGGTCTTTCAGTGAACCTGGAGCTTCCTATTGAACTATGAAGCACCTGGGATCCTCCCGTCTCCAACTTATTGTTGAGCTTATAGGCTCATCCAGGCCTGATTCTTATTTGGATGCTTGGAATCCAAACTCAGGTCTACAGAACTCTGCATGTCAAGCACTTTATGAACTAATCTACCCCTTCCAAGACCCTCATATATACAAGATCTCTTATGCATTAAGTTTTGCAAGGCATACTATCATTATAAGAGCATACATTAGGCAAACTTTTAAACTGGCACACTTATGCAAAAGAGTATTCCTATCTCAAACAATATGGATTCTGCCCATTAATAGTCACATAGAAAAGACAATTAAATTATTAAAACAAAGGTCTACCTAATATCGATGTAATGAAATACCAATGGTTTATACATATCTATGAATATAACACTCATAACACTATGAATGAAATATCGCCTTGTGATTCTTTATTCCTCATAGGGAAGAGGACAGAAAGACTGCAAATGAAGCTACAAAAGAATCAGAAAATGAAACTGCCATAGAACACTTTAAAAAGGAGTGCATTAGTAGGCAAGTTGGGTGCTGTTGTAGAGAGGTGATGATGACATTTGAGGAGGTGAAATGAGTCAAGGTGGGCACTACACTCAAGGAAGACATGACCATGGATGCTAAGACCCTGGTCACAAAGCCTTTGTTTAAGCAAAGAGTTCTGAGTTGATCTTGAAACTGGTTGGAAGTAGGCAGATGACCTAGAATGAAGCCTGGTCAGAGATGTGAGAAATGAGATTCCATGGGACCTTGTAAGTTTTGGTGAGGACTCCTCAAGTCACAGACACCCTCTATTCACCCTGACTATAATTTCTGAGTTTCTGGTTGCTCACATTCAACCATGGTCTAAATTGTTACATCTTAGATTCTGGAGATAGTCTGGTTCATACAACTGTTACTAGAGTGTTGTGTTATCATTGTTCTGTTTAATTACCAATGGTGTTGAATGTTTACTGTGGCAGTTTCACACATGATGCTTTAGCTTAGGCATATATGTTAAGAAGGCAAAATAGTTATTTAGTCATCAGTATTATCCCTGATACAGGAGCCACAGGAGTGGGTATCGCTCTCTTGTCACAGGGCTGATCACTGTCTTCTAATCCCAGTTGGAAGTCATAAAGAGGGGGGGAGAAAAACTTTGCCTTTTGTGTCCTTGATGGGGACTTCATCAGCTAAAAGCGAAGCATAGAATTCACCAAGACGTCCTTAAAGAATCACAAAGAAAACCTTAAAAAGTGAGGCTGCAACTGGTACCTCACCAACCTGGCCTTTCCCTGGCCTCCAAAAAATGAATGAAGACAGGACCTGTAGCATGTTTTCATGTATAATATTTACATTTCAGTCAGAATGGAGCAAATGGGCAACTCTGCCCCAAATGTGTACAACATGTGGGCAGATGTCAGCTTCTGGGGTCACTTGAATGGCATTTTATGGCCGAGGACACACGATGCAGCTTGTTTCAGGCCATTTGAGCAGCATGTCAGTCCCATCACTCTTTGCTCATGGGCATATGGTGGGATGTCATTAACTTAGGAGACGGACACAGCCATGAAAGTGGAACCAGATGTTCCAAAACCATAAGCAGCGCATTTGCTACACTCTTCTATTGCAAGAATCAGTATCTCTACCCATAGTCCCCTCCCCCATCTCTATGAGAGTGCGTGCATGCGTGCGTGCGTGCGTGCGTGCGTGCGTGCGTGTGTGTGTGTGTGTGTGTGTGTGTGTGTGTGTGTGTTTAACATGCTGGTGCCTGAGCTTCAGTTAATACAGCATTGGAGAATGCAGACTGAGCACTGGTCAGAAGTGGGCCTCCTGTGTGTGAACCAGGAAACTCAGAGATGAAATACTGGGGCAGATGAACAAAAAGAAAAAAAAAGAAGCACCAGGTGCATCTTTCATCAGCATGTTTAACTACTGCTCTGCAATTAAGGCAAACTCTTGGTCTGTCATCACAGGGGTCATGTAGACCAGGACCTCTGATACTTGACACCATCTGGAGTCCCTCCTTGGTACTATTAAACAGGACTACTTAATGCTTAGAGCCTGGAATACGCTGGTTGAATGGTCTAAGTTCTTTCAGCTATTTGATTCCATACCAGCTTCTATCCTGTAGGAATTTATGAACACATTGCAGTGTGCTGAATTCTCCTGTTCTTGCGCTTGAGTTTCTTAGTCCTAATTCAACAGTCTGCTTTGGTTAACTGGGGGATATGTTTTCAGGAATTAAGCGTTCAAGCGCTTTACAACATCAGTTTTACTTTGGAAGGTTCAGGAACAAGAAGTTACATTGGCCTGAGTCCTAGTTGAGTTTCTCTTGCTGAGATAAAGCAATGACCAAAAGCAATTGGAGAGGAAGGGGTTTATTATGTCTTCCAGGTCAAAGTCCAGCATCAAGGGACGCCAGAGCAGGAGGAATGCTTCTTACTAACTTGCTCTTTCCATGGCTTGTTTATCTTGATTTTTATAATACACTGGACCACCAGTCCAGGGATGGCGCCACTTGCAGTGGGCAATGCCTGCCCACATCAGTCATTACTCAGAGAAAGAAAGAAGAAATAAAGGAAATAAATGCCCACAAATTTGCCCACTGTTCACTTTCTCAACTGAAGTCCTCTTTTCCCAAATGACTCAAGTTTGTGTCAAGTTGACAAAAATGACCCAGTACAGAAAAACGCTATGGGTGCTCTTGAAAGTTAAGCATGTATCTTGGGGCCAAATAACCTAGAAGTTTTTCACGGGGTTGTTGAGTCTTTGACGGTTCAGTCAGTCAGATTGAATTCCCATGAAGTCAGTGATGGTTGATGGTTTTATCTCATTTCATTGATAACCTTGTGTGAGTGTGGGTATGGCCATGAAATGTATGTACATATTGGTATGTATAGAGTTACATATATCTGAGGTTGCATTGAAGGAGAGAGGACAACATTAGGGGCCATCCTACCATCCTGAGAAACATTATCTACTTTTTAAATATGGTTTCCCACAGGCCCGGAACTTGCTAAGTAGGTTGGGCTGTTGGCCAGTGAGCCCCTGGGATCTTCCTGTGTACAGCTCCCCAGTACAGGGGTTATCATGCTTCAGAGTTTTATTGTGTTCCAAGGAACAAACACAAGTATTCATGCTTGCAAGGCAAAGATATTACAACCTCAATGTTACTGGCATTTTTTAAGTTAAGAAACAGCCATTTACAGGAACCCATCTATGCAGACAGACTCTTGCTAGATACTGTCTTTTCTTCTCTCTAAAGACACTGCAGAGTATAAAAAAGGCAAATTCTGGCACTAGAGAGATGACTCAGTGATTAAACATGTATAATGCTCTTTTAGGGGACCCTAGTCTGGTTCCCAATACCAACAGTGGGTGGTTCACACAAACACCTGCAACTCCAGCTCTGGGGGATCTAATGTTCTCATCTGGTCTCTGTGGGTGCTGCACTCATGTGTATCCCCAACACATAACCCCACAGACACAAACACACACGTAAAAGAAAGAAAGAAAGAAAGAAAGAAAGAAAGAAAGAAAGAAAGAAAGAAAGAAAGAAAAGAAGGAGAGAAAGAAAGGAAGGAAAAATGGAAAGAAGGAAGGAACACAGGTTAAATTCAGAATGAGCCTGGAATGAATGCTAGGATGATTTTGTACAAATATCATTTTTATATTCTCCAGCATGCTTGTTAATGCAAATACTGCATCCCCTTCAAGGCACAGTGTCTAGAGCCTGGCTTTCCACCTAAAGATCATTTGCCTGTGTTTATCAAACTTACAATGTACATCTCGACATTGTATGTTTGTATACACAACGATGCTTAAGTAAACAAATAATTTAATAATTAAAATTCAGGTTTATCCTGTACCATAGGTGGTCAAGTACACTGTACATGAGGCAACAGGACCCTCATTCATGTTAGACTTTTTAAACAACTGTTGAGTTCACCTTCTAAATGTAACCCTTACGTATAATTTTAAACAACTTAAGATGTTTTTATTTAAGAGTCAAATACCTAGAGCCTGGTTTCTGCTAACCCTATAATGGCTCCCTCAATCAAGATATCTCTTTCCTTGCTCTCATCTCTGTCCTTTCAACATCTCGACTATCCCATTCTTTCAAGTTCGCCTCAACCCTTTCCCTTCCTTTTCTTCTTCTACCCTCCCTTCTCCCCCCACCTCCCTGCTCCCAATTTTGTCAGGTGATCTTGTCTGTTTCCAATTTCCAGGTGGGTCTATATATTTTTTATGGGTTCACCTTATTGCTTAGCTTCTCTAGGATCATGAACTATAGGCTCAATGTCCTTTGTTTATAGCTAGTATCCACTTATGAGTGAGTACATATTAAATTCATCTTTTTGGGTCTGGGTTACCTCACTCAGGATAGTGCTTTCTAATTCCATCCATTTGCATGCAAAATTCAAGATATCATTGTTTTTTTTTTACTGCTGAGTAGTACTCTAATGTGCAAATGTGCCACGTTTTCTTTATCCATTCTGTAGTTGAGGGTCATCTAAGTTGTTCCTAGGTTCTGGCTATTACAAATAATGCTGCTATGAACATAGTTGAACAAATGCTTTTGTAGTATGATTGAGCAACTTTTGGGTATATGCACAAGAGTGGTATAAATTCCAGGAATCCACAATGGTGACCCCACCTAAGACCCTAAGCAATAGAGGAGAGGGGACCCGATCTTGACTTGCCCTGTAATCAGACTGATGATTAACTTAAATATCACCATAAAACCTTCATCCAGCAACTGATGAAAACAGAGGCAGAGACCTACATCAGAGTTCTGGTCTGAGCTCTCAAAGTCCAGTTGAAGAGTGGAAGGAGTGAGAATATGAGCAAAGAAGTCAAGACCATGATGGGTTCACCCACTGAAACAATTTACCTGAGCTAATAGGAGCTTATCAACTCCAACCAGACTGGGAAGGAACAAGCATAGGACCAAACTAGTCCTTCTGAATGTGGTTGACAGTTGCAAGGCTGGGGAAGACTGAGGGGCCACTAGCAATGGCACCAGGATTTATCCCTACTGCATGTACTGGTTTTTGGGATCCTATTCTCTTTGGATGGATACCTTGCTCAGCCTAGATATAGTAGAGAGGGCCTTGGACCTTCCACAAAGCAATGTGCCTTACCCTCTCTGAGGATTGGATGGGGGGGCGGTGGGAGGGTGTGTGGAGGGAATGGGAGGAGGGGACGGAGTGGGGACTTGGATTGGTATTTTTTTAATCTAATAAATTTTAAAAAAAAAAAAGAGTCAAATACCTTTGTCTCAAGGCAGTCACCCTTACCATGCCCCAAACATAAATATTAGAGACAAAATTACATTATTACACGACCCTATTTACTTGAAATGTTCCAAATATCAAATAAGTAGATGCAGAAAGAAACTTCATTGTTGTGGGAAAACATTGTAGAAAGTATAGTTCAATGAGTGCTAAGGGCACTTTATAAGGTGACAAAAACACTCTAAAACTGATTGTGACCATGGCTCTATAACTTTGTAAACATGTTAAAATTTATTGATTGTATAAACAAACCAAGTGAATTCATAATATTTAAATTGAATAACAATAAAATGGGTTAAAAATTTAAAATAATCAAAGGCTGGTAGCAGCCAGAGAATAGTACTGAGCCTATAGTTCTGTTCTCTTAAACACACCATATTTTTTTCTAATTGGCTAGTCACAGTTAAATTTTGAAAGATGTATTTTCAAATTTTAATCCACGTGTGTATATGTGTGTCTGCCTGTGCATGTTAGTAGAGTCCAGAAATTCACATCAGTTCCCCTGGAGCAAGAGTTACAAATGGTTGTGGAATCTGGACACAAGACTGGTCCTCTCTGCAAGAGCAGCAAATGCTCACAACCACCAAGCAATCATTCTAGCCTCATCATTTACTTTAATAATATTTGACGATCCAATATTTTGAGATTGGTTACATTACTCTTTCTAATATAAATATTTCATTCAAAGGAATGTTGGCTTTTTTTTTTTTGTCACGAAATGAACTACTAATCCACTAGCTTAAAGTAAGATTGCTGAAGGTCGGTTGATATAAGTTCTTCTCAGACACCTGTGCCGTCTGCCATTGAACCAGAATAGACAAGACAGCTCTTCCCTTGATTCTGACAGAGCTGCAAGAATAAACAGACAAATGATGTCGTAAGGCTCCACTTGGATGAATCACCATAATGTTCTCCATTGGTGAGTTTGACGTACAGACTGAACCTCTGGTCAACAGATACAGAAGCATTTTTTATAGTTGGTGTGCATGTGCATACGTGTACGTGCATGTGTGTGTGTGCGCATGCGCACATGTGTATCTATGTATGAATACATATTCTCCATAAAGTTATATTTATTGTAGAGGGGAAAGAATTCATTTCCATTGAGTGAGAATTTCTTTAGTTTTTCTCTTGACTTTGAAGAGCCACTAATTTCCCAAAGGAAGTGAGATGGTCCACAGCTGCCTTTTGTCCTCACTGGTACCTCTGAAGGTCTTATCCAGCTATAGACTATAGCTATAGATATCTACTCAGGTCCCTCCTGAGTGTCAACAAAATATCTGAGAACTTTGAGTCAGATAGTTGATACAAAAGCTTAGCCAACACACCAGATGTGACTTAAAGATATTCTTAGCACTTGCAGGGAGCAAGGAAGACATAAGAGAAGACAACACAGATTTAAGAGACCAACAGCATCGATGCTAACACTCAAAAGGGACCATCTCACTTTCTGTTGGAAATTCAGAGACTCTTCGGTAGTTCATAATTCAAGAGAAAACTAACTATAAAGAAACTCTGACTTGATTGAATTCTTTTCCGTCTAAAATAAATACAGCTTCATGGAGAATAACTGAACTAGACAAAAATGTTAGCTCTCTCTCGCTCGCTCTCTCCTTCCTTTTCTTTTTCCATCCTTCTTTATTTAATCCAAATTAAATTAGAATCATGGGACAATGATGGTGGGCTAGGGTTATTTTTGTTTTTGTTTGGTTGCTCTGGTTTAGGTAACTACTCATGAGCTGAGCATAACCTTTTCTAGGTGGTATTTTCCTTTGAATTTGCCTACTTTCATGGGTGCCTCAGGGCTGTCTGAAGGTTTCCTTGCTCTGTATGGTCCGTGCTATTACCTCTCAAACACTGAGGCTAGTCTGGCAATATTAAACATGTGGTCTTCACAGAATATCGTATTACACCTTTGGTTGTTGTTTTTGCTACTTGACCATGCTCCAAATTGGTCAGAGATTCATTAAGACCTCCAAAGCAGCTGCTCAGCAGCCCCAGAGGAAGGTGTGAAGATTAAGGGTCTGAAGTCCAGCCTGTTAGAGGATGTACTTAATTAATTGTGACAAGGGATTACTGGCCCCATCGCCATTCTTGGCATTCTCAAGCCATGCAAACCGACACTGGTTTATTTTTGTTTTCATTATTGAGTAAACTCTAGAAATTGAGTAGATTTTAGTCTTTCCTCCCTTAATTTTGCAAGACTAGAGTTCCTATCTCTCCTATAATATTCAGCAGTGTTTCCAGAACTAAACCGCTTGTTGGGCTGCAGACGGTAAACAGAGCAAACTTCTTCATCCCAAGGCACCTGCATTTCTGTTCCTTAAGCAGAGAGGGCATTGCTCCTCTGTCACCTTATTTATGCCTTAATCTCAGCAGCAGTTCAGATAGAATGTAATGTTGAATTTAAATAGATTTTACGTTGTGACTGGAAATTCTCCTTTCAGGCAGGTGATAGTGACTCACAAGGGGTCTTAGAGGTGAAGATCTCCTTTTGGGGATCCTGAAGGAGATATGCAACAATGGGGAAACGAATGGCCAATCAAAAATAGAAAGTCATTACAAACAACAGAAATCTTCATGTTTTGTTTCTTCTGAAATATTTTCTGTCTAGTATTGACTTATATAATGTTTATATGGCTTATTAGTTTTCTTGAGCAAATATATTTTTTATTTTCTGTAATTTTGAGGAAAATAATCCAACCCATTTGAGACATTTATTTAATCTTTTTCATTTAGACTACAATGTATTCAAAATGAATACATTTTGAATATTTGACCAGTAAGCATCTTATACATGGTTCTTGATGTGGTTTTTAGTTGCTGCTTTTTCCTTTTGATTTTTAAAATTTTCATACACGGTATTAGGTTCCATGATGCTGTTTTGTACGATTTGTTTCTGTTGATCTCATCCCTCTTCTTCCCAATTTTTCTGTCATCGCTTGTACTTTTATGCTTCCAAGAGCTCATTTCCCAGTTTTATATCATATGTGTCATTTTTTTCCCTCTTCCTCAACATATGTTTCCCTCTTAGGGTCCTCTCTATGTGTACATGACCTATGCTCACACCTGCACACACACACATCCCTACACAATATGCACAAATGTACACACATGTATGTGCATGTGTACATGCGTGCATGTATGTCTGTGTGTGTATGCGTATATGCGGTAAGTGTGTCTTCATTAGGGTTAATATTGCTGTGATAAAACACCATGGGCAAAGCAACTTGGGGAGGGAAAAGTTTATTTCAGTTTACACTTTCATCACTGATGATTTTCAGGGCAAGAACACAAACAGGGCAGGAACTTGGAGACAGGTGCTGATGCAGAGGCCGTGAAGGAGTGCTGCTTGCTGGATTGCTCCCAATGGCTTGCTCAGACTGCTTTTGTATAATGCCTAGGACCACCTACCCAGGGATGGTCCCACCCACAATGGGCTGGTCCCTCCCCCATCAATCTCTAATTAATAAAATGCTCTACAAGGTTGCCTGTAGACAGGTCTTATGGAGGCATTTTCTCAATTGAAGTTCTCTCCTCTCTGATGACTGTAGCTTCTGTCAAGTTGACATAAAACTAGCCAGCACAATGTATATACACACAAAAATTAGCAGCTAAGCTCTGTAATTGACAAAGATCTTTCAATATTTGCCTGAGTGTAGAATCCCTTAATAAATAAAATTTCTAGATCTCTACATTTTTCTTCAAATTTCATGACTTCATTCCTCTTTATAGCTTTACAAGTGTTCTTAGTATATAAGTACCAATTTTTCATAATCCATTTCTTTGTTGACCAGCACCTAGGCTGGTCTATTTTCAACAATGAACATGGATTTGCAACTATAATAAAAATATAATGCTCCTAAAGCTAAGCTCTAATTATTTTCCTAGATTATCCAGAACAAAGACAAGACATTAACTGCATGTTTCCTAGCATGTACACCTTCCTGGGTTTAATCCCAGGCACAGTATTGTACCCATAATTTTTGTGGTAGAAATGAAACCAGACGATATGGGCCTCCTCAGAATGTGACTTACCAGCACAGACACAGGGAACCCCCCCCTTTTTTTCCTCCTGCTTCCTCAAAGCTCTTTGTATTGGGAAGTCATCTGTAAGTTAGGTTATCTGAGTAGATTCTGCAAAGGAAAATGCAGACCGTGTGTTAAATTGGAATTTCAGGTAAACAGCAAGTAGCCTAAATGGAGAGGCTCTGCAGAGGTCATCTCTGGATGTTGTTGGTAGGAAAGGAAAAGGAAAAAGGAAAAGACTGAAGGAGGACTCCTCAGCCTTCTCCTGCTCATTCAGAAAGACAACTGGCTCCTACATAAGTTTTCTCTGGTGAAAATTCTACAAGAAATAGGGAAGTTGACTCGGCTGTTAAGAGCTCTTAGTATACTCCTGCAGAAAACAAGACTTTGGTTCCTGGCACCAAGAGTTCAGAACTGCTTGTACCAGCCCCAGGAGATCCAACACCTGTTTCTGACCTCTGCGGTTATGAAGGCATGTGTGCATGCACACACATACACACAGGTGTGTATGTGCACGCATGCTCAAACACACACACACACACACACAAATAAAATACATTGTTATAACAAAAATGGAGGAGTTAGGCCCATGTAAGGGTACAAAGAAGGAACCAAATCCACCAGTTTCCTCTGCTCTCAATATGCATGCTGTAGAATTCATGAAATTATACACATCACACATACATATCACACACAATAATAATAATAATAATAATAGCAACAATAAATACTTTTATTTAAAAAAAGGAGCAAGGCTGTAAAAGCATTTTTCTTACTCGATAAGTCTTTTTTTCCTGTTCTTTTACCAAATAACAAGAGATTTAAAGCGCAAAGCAAATCTCCAACAGAATGGACACATCTAAGTTGGCTGAGTACTGAATGAAACCTATATTTTACAATTTTGAAGCAGTTACTTCAATTTCTGCAGATTTGGAAGGAGAAAAATACTTAATTGCAACCAGAAGGAATGTGTTTCACACATTTATATGTTTAATTGTAACCAGAAGTAAATCTCTATTATAAAGGACCCCTGTCAGAGTCAAGCAAGAAATGTATATGCACATTTGATATGATATGATATTGAATATCATGTGTATTTAAGAGTTATCATTGTGGATTTAACTATACATCCTGTGTGTATGATATATTGGATATGCTTAAATAAGCCTAAATAATATGTGCATATGTCACAAACTTCATGTAGAAATGTGGCTATCCACAAAGGCAAATATATATTTTTAGTGAGTAAAACAATTTCATAATCATTAGAATTCTCAATTCAATAAAGCCTAAATTGTCTATTTGTTAAATTATCATCTTGTTTGTTAATTGTGCGTGGGAGCATACATGCCACAAGGCACATGTGTAGAGGTCAGAGAACAGGTTTTGGAAGCCAGATCTCTCTTCTCACCATGTGGATACCAGGGACTGAACTCAGGGTATTAGGTCTGGCAGTAAGCACATTTTTCCACAGAGAAATCTCAATGGCCCATAAATTCCCTACAGTTCAAAAGCAAAGCTGCATGCCTTCACCTACTAAAAATTAACATTGCATAGGCCAATGAAATCTTGTTCAAAAATGTTTTTGTGAATCCCAGAGATAGTTCAGTGATTAAGAGCACTGGTTGTTTGATGTGAGAAGTCCTTCTGTATACATGTTGCTTTTATTGGTTAATAAATAAAGTTGTTTCCCTCCAGTGACTTGGCAGGATTGAGTAAGGTGGGAATTCAAGCAGATAGAAGAGCTAAGAAGGCAGAGTCAGAGAGATGCCATGTAGCCACCGGAGGAGAAAGACACATGCTCACCAGTACTGGTAAACTACAGGCCTCGTAGTAAAATATAAAATAATAGAAATGGGCTGGTTTAAGGTATAAGAGCTAGTCAATAAGAAGCGTGAGCTAATAGGCCAAGCAATGTTGTAATAATACAGTTTCTGTGTGATTATTTTGGGTCTGGGCAGCCGGGAAATGAACAGGCAGCCTCAGACTACAATTGTTCTTCCAGAGAACCAGGGTTCAGTTTCCAGCGCCCACATGGTGGTTCACAACCATTTATAACTCCAGTAGCAAAAGATAAGGTGCCTTTTTTGGCCTCTGGGAGCACCAGGAAAAATAATCACTCTCATAAAATATATAAATCTAAACTTTTTCCAAAGGAAAATGTATTTATAATTCTTGGAAAAATAAAAGTAATTGATGTTTTATCAAACTCAGAATATTATAATTTTCAGTGGGCTCTAAGTGGTGTTTTCCATTGAGCCTCATCTGCTAGGTCAACATATCACCAATAATTACATCTTTCCAAAACAGATGCTTTCCTGTACAAAGCACAGGGGTTAATACACATTTAAACAAGTACCCCACAATGATCGATCGACTCATTTTGATGAAGTATCCCTTTGGTTTTTGAGTAGCTTTGGAACAAAGAGTGGCTACTGGACCAAGTGTATAACAAACCCCAAAGCAGATTATCAGGGCTTACATCTGCACTAGCATTCACGGATGAGAAAAGGAGATTGCAAAAGTCAGCAAGTAGAGGCACAGAGGCCACAGGTCGGGCAAGGCCTCACAGTGGGGTATCTGTCTCCAGGTGTGGAGCTGTACCATTTGTAGCCTCCCACCACCCCCCCCACCCCGCTCCCGACAGTGTCTAAGCAGCCGCATTCCTGAGGCTGAGAAGCCAGATTCTCCAGGTTTCTGTTCTCATCCTCAATTTAGGAAAACAACATTCTTTGCTGTGAGCACAAAAATATTCAGGCACACAGTTCATAAAACATCTTCCTAAGAGGCGCAGGAGAAGGGGGGAGCGGGAGTGAGGAAGCGCCAGGTGGGAATGAATGGTCCCTTAGAACAGAGGAAACGACATCTCTGCCAAGAGTCAGTCGGTGGCCACCTTGGAGCACCCTTGGGTACCTTTCTGCGAAGTGCTCAGAGTAAATATTTGAGCATCTCTGCCCCTCAGAACTTTGATCAACACATTGCTCGTTGGCAAATCTTTTCTGCAGTGGTAATGTGCTGAATCTTGCACATTTCGCTGGGACTTTCCTGGAAAGGAAAAGGACTGGATGGTGGGTTCAGCACAGATATTTAAATCAGGGAAATAGTTTTCGTTTTTCCTCTTCTGTCCCATGGATGGTCTTCTCATTGGGGAATTGGGAACTTTCATACTGTTTTCTCCAAATTGTCAATCAAGGATCTTTCGAGGAGAGAAACGTGGATTGGCACTAGGGGGACACAAGCAAAAGAAGGTGTCCTCTAGGAAAGAAATTATTTAAAGTGACAACCACATGTTTTGTGTGTGTGTGTTTGTTGTGTGTATGTGTGTTGTGTATGTGTGTGGTGTGTGTGTGTGCTGTGTGTCTATGTGTGTGCTGTGTATTTGTGTGTGATGTGTGTGATGTGTGTGAGTGTGTATGTGTATGTTGTGTGGGTATGTGTATGATGTGTGTTTGTGTGTGATGTGTGTTTGATGTGTGTGTGCTGTGTGTTCATGTGTGATGTGTGCATGATGTATGTTGTATGTATGTGTGTATTGCTATGTGTATATATGTGTGTATATGCAGTGTTGGGGTATTGTGTTATTTGAATAACATTCAACATCATTTTTTTATCCCCATCACCATCAGCGTCCATGGCTTTGCAGCATCCTCGATGCTATCAGCGTCCAGGGGTTCACAGCATCCCCAAGACCATCAGCATCCAGGATTCCAAAGCACGCCTGCTTTGCAGCATCCCCAACACCATCACTGTCCTGGGCTATGCAGCATCCCTAGTCCCCAATACAGTCACCATCCCTGGCTTTGCTACCTGTATAGAACCTGGACTTATGGGAAAGCTCAGACTATGTTGTGATCTTGGAATGCTGAAAGTGGAGTAAAATTCACTTCTATATTGAGTTTCTGTTGTTTTCTTCAAAAAACACAGAAATAAAAGGAATTTTTGCCTATGTGTATGCTTTGAATAGTCTTCAAATAATTTTTTTAGTGTTAAGATGGCTGTTTCAACAATCTTGACCAATGGCTTGCTTTGGTGTTTCCGAATACGTAAGATATTTGATAGGCAAGGCGGGACAAAAAGGCTAAAGAAAAAGTTTGAAAAGAAGTGTAAAAATTATAGATGTTAAAGCCTGTGAGATGGCTCAGTGGGCAAAGGTGCTTGCTGTGTAAGTCTGATGACCTGAGTTCAAACACTGGAACCTTTGGTGGCAGGAGAAAACTGAGGTGGAAACTATCTCCTTAGTCAACAGACATGCACACGCACACATGTATACACACACACACACGAATAATAATAATTATAATAAGATAATGGATAAGCTTATTCATATTAACTATATACCTACTGATTATATATATTCTGATTTTATGATATTTTATCCAGTTCAGGACCAACAGATTTGACTATCCAGATGGGATGTACATTTGCACAATAAGGCAAATGTAGGATACTGCCAATCAATGCTCATCTTGCATCTCAGAAATGTGTTAGGTTTCTAAGAAGTGTGATACTGGGTAAGAGTAACCTTCACTGGTTGCTTTCTGTGTGCAGATGCCTTTCTGAGGATTACATCTTCATTGACTCATTTATTCTTTGCATTCATGATAAAATGTTGGTATTATTAACTCCATCTTACAGATGAGAAAAGCACACCCAAGGTCACCTGGTAATTGGTGGAATCAGAATTTTTATGCAGGCCGCATGAGAAGGAAAATAAGAGGTGTCTGGGAACGTACCCCATCCTCCTTCCATCTACCCCATGACAGGGAGGGTTGCCTAGGTGATAGAGCTGTAGTGAGTGACAGCTTTCCAGTGAGAGGGAGACTGATGTGACACAAGAGAATACCAGGATATCCCAGCTCAGTTCTTTAGAGGAAGAAGTTTCCTCAATGGATTACAGTTTTGGGGGTGTAGTTGGTTGGTAGAGTAGCTTCCTAGCATGCAGAAGACCCCGGATTTGACCCCTAAAACCACCACTAGCACATCAGAAAGATGAAATTTGTTGTATTCATGCTGTCCCCAATGCTCCTTTCAGCAACCAAAGACTTCATTCTTTTAGCTGGCATCACCTCAGTGTCAAGATAAATAAGTTCTTTTCGCGTGAATGGACCATGAAGGAAGTAAGCCATGTGATAATCCTATTCCACAGAACCATCTAAGCTCCAAGTGTGTCAGTACAGAAGATATACCATCATTGCTGTTGTATGCCATCAAACAAGGATATCATTGCTGCGTATTCCAAAGATGGTAGCTACTGACCCAAGGGTTTACTCCAAAGAATTAGTCATTGCATTGTTCCTGAATGAAGTCTCTGGCGAGGCTAATATATCTTGCAATTAACAGAAATGCAGACTTTGGTGATGGAAGTCTTTAACAGTCAAACAATAAGCCTGATTCACATTCATTCTTTTTCAGTCCCCCCCCCCATGATTCAGATGCTGGGCCTGAATGGATTATTAGCCTATTATGAACCCTCAGAAGGACCTGGGCTCTGCCAAGCAATTGCCAGCCTCCCATTCATGGTAAATCAGTGGTAGACTCAACAGCCAACACCAATAGTGTAAGCCTGAGGCTCAAGACTGCCCAAGGCCTGTGGTTTGGAGATGCCTCTCTCCTCTCTGCAGGCTGCCTCATAGGCCTGTTTATTATCTCCTTCACAGAGAACAAAACTCTATAGTTAGGCATTGTCTCATTTGCCAATTTTGACTTTCGCTTCATGTGTTTTATTAAAAGAAGCCACTTCCATAAACCAATGTCCTAAAAAATCCCCATGTTTTCCACTCATAGCTTCATAGCTCCAGTTCATGAATGGATAACTTTATTCTACATCCATCTAACTGTTGTAGTGCTGGTGGCAGTTTTGTGTGTGGCCTCCACTAGCAGGAATTATGTGAATTTATAAATATATGAAAACCTGAAAAGGAAAATCCAACACTTCAGGAGAGAGTTCTGAGAAGGACTCTACCAGTACATATGAAATTGACTTCCTGGAGTTACTCTGAGCAGCAGATGTAGTCAGGATAACAGTGCCACAAACTGAAAGCTCCATTGTGGAGCCCCTGACACTAGGCTTCCTTCAACTGATCAGAAAATTAAACTAAAGAAATTAATGTCTCAGCATCACACTGCAATATAACAATTGCACACAGCCAACATACATGCTCACAAATATATGCGTGTGAACGCGTGCCCACGTGAGCACACACACACACTATTTCCATTTGCCTTACTCCATAGCCATTTTTTCCCAGAACTGTTTGCTGAAGATCCTGTTCTTCCTCTCACTGCATATTCTTTGAAGTTAACCAAAAAAAGGCAGTTGTATGCACACATGCAATTTTATTTTTAAGTTCTCTACAATCTTCAATTTTCTGAGTCTTTTCTTGTGCATTACCATAGTGATAAAGTTATAACTTTATAACAATTAAGACCCAAAATGTCTTTAAAAGCAAAGAAAAATCTACTCAGGTAGAGTTGTAAATGTATATCTTGAGACAGACAGACAGATGTTATTCATTCTGAAACTCCCAATAGACAAAAACCAAGGACCTTCTTATAGCAAAACTTCTCTCAACTCTATACGTTTCTACGTGTCTCAGTTATAATGAAGCGACAGACCCTGGGCTGGGTGCTTGCAAACGGTTACAACGTTGGTACACTGTGTTAGCCTATGCATTCCTTATGTAAGTTTTTTTGATTGGAAGCTAATTTCTGATGCAAAATGAGAACATGTCCTCGTTTATAAGGAACAGCTGATGAAGGTGAAACAATGGCACATTTTACCAGGAGAGTAGAACAAGATGTTGAGAGAAGTACAGACTTTAATTTTTACTTTTTACTGCTTTTAATATTCATTTATGTTTTGTCTACATGTGTGTCTGTGCATCACATGTGTACAGTGCCCACAGAGGTCAGAAGAGGGCATTTAATGGCCTGAAACTGAAGTCAAATGCAGCTGTGGCCCACCACATGGGTTCTAGGAATTGAACCCAGGTCCTCTGGAAGAACAGCCAGTGCTTTTAACTGCTGAGCCGTCTCTCCAGTTCCACACTTTGAAAATTTTGAAGTATATTTATTTGATATGTGTATGTTTATAAGAGTGTGTATTTATGCTACATACATATATGAACTATATATACATATATATGTATATAAATATGTATGTATGTATGTATGTATGTATATGTATATACATGGCACTACTTTCCTATACAGCTTTCAGGAGTCAATTATCTCCTTCTCTTCTTGCACTGTATGAGTCCCTTGAATGAAACTCAGGTCATCAGTCTTGGTGGCAAGCACCTTTCCTGCTGAGCCATCTCTGCAGCCCCACAGATGCTATTAATTTAATAAGTTAAAGGCCAATGTGGCAAAAGTTAGTGATATCACACGAAAATGTTGACAGTGATCGAGTCTCAATAATACATAGTTTTTTAAGCAGAAAAATCATCACCACTTCCCCAAAGAAGGTAAAATGTCATAAGGACCTTCCATATATCCAACATATTATGGGTAATATTTTACTTTCTGGATAAAGAAGCAGGACTTGTTCAATAACTGGAAAAATGGAAACTCCAAGAAAGTTCCAAGAAGCAGAATATCATTAACGCTGTGGTTTAGTATTAGAAGGCTATGCTTTATACAAAGACATGGATGCACAAGTCACATGAATGGGCTGTTCCTTCCTTCCACCAAGACTGGAGTTATAAATTTAGGAAATGAGGCTGTGCAGAGGAGAGAGAGACCTGTGAACTACAGCTCCTCACTCTTCCACAGCCCCATATGGACTAGCATTTCAGGAACTCAATATTCTAAATGAGTGCATTGAGTCCCAGCCCTGATGAGCAGCCCGCCTCACACTCTACGGAAGAAAATCCAGCTTGTGATTTGGATCTGCACATGTAGCTGCAGCAAACTCACTGCCTGACACGTACTGTGAGCTCTCCACCCACAGGGAGACGGGAACCTGAATCATAACTACCCTGTTTAAAAGAGACTTAATTTAGAAATGTGCAATATGCTGAGCAGGCACAGGACCAAACCAAATGTTTGCAGTAATAGAAATTTCCGTATGCTGTACAACATTTAAAATATGTTATTTGCCTACACTAGAGTCTTCAACAGCAGGACCTTTCTCTGGGACACAAATGACAAGCTCTATCTGGCCGCCAGGACTAACACTAGGTTACACTGTTCCCTGTGTGCTTGCTCTCTTGGTTTCCAGGCAAGGTGCCTCCCTCCAGAACTACCCATAGCAGAAGAACCCACACAAAGCCCTCCCCAAGGAGGGATCCAAGAGGGGTGGTGAATATTAAGAACCGAAAGAAAATAAATGTGTTAGTAGAGAGCTGTGAGAGGGATTCCATGATTTCATATTAAATTAGTTTCCTAGAGTCACTCCTAGTAGACCTAGAAGGCACAACAGTGTCAGCCGTTGACCACATTACACTAAGCACTCTTTGGTAGATAAGAAACTTCAAGATAAAGGAATTTCTCAGCATCACTTAGCAAATAACAGAGAAACCAAATAGCACATGAGGTCAACATGCCTTCTAGGGATTAAAAACATAAATAGGGAGGCTGGAGAGATAGCTCAGCAGTTGAGAATACTGGCTGCTCTTTACAGAGGACCAAGCTTCAACTCCCAGCACTCACTATGGTGACTTAGAAAGACTTGGAACTGCAGTCTCAGAGAATATAATGCCTTTACCTGAACTCTGCAGACACTGCATGTATGTGGTACACAGACATACAGGAAGGCAAAAAGCACATACCCATGTAAATAGATAGATAGATAGATAGATAGATAGATAGATAGATAGATAGATAGATAGATAGATAGATAGATAGATAGATAGATGATAGATAGAAGATAGATAGATAGATAGATAGATAGATAGATAGATAGATAGATGGTAAATATGCTTTAAAAATTAGGAACTTGTTGCTCATTCAAAATGCTAGGATCCCCTAACCCTGGAATGAAGAAATAAAAACAGTAAGACCATAAATATAGAAATATTCATGAACCTCGAGAGCAAAAATTTGTGGCATGATTAAAAGTGACATTTTGAAGGAGACTTTGGGGACTTATTTACTTACTTTCTGCCTCTATATTTCTCCTCAATACCCCTGGGGTTACTGTAGACACCAGCCTCTCTGATGTTCCTTGAGTCCATGCTGACCTCCAGGTCCAGGTTTCTTTAGCAAGTATCCTGCATCTGATGTGTGGTAGCTCTCCAGCTCAGAAGCATCATTCTTGGTAAATTGTTTCCCTGGCAGCCCAGCTGGCAGGGTTGCACTAAGTGCCCACATCCACCTCCTCTACTTGCTCAATGCTGAACCTGTTAAGGTGTCACTGGATCAATCTACATCAAAACATCAGTGAGAACAGGAGTAGAAATACAAGTCCTTGCCTCTACAATGCTAGCTGCACACACTTTAAAACTTTTATTGAGAAAAATAACACGCATGCAGAAAAAAAAGGGAACATGGCAAACACACGTGGTGCTATGAAATTACAGTGAGCACACCTGTGTAGCAGCTGCTAGACCACAAAATAGAAAATTCGCCCACCTCCAAGGTCTCATCAGGCTTGCTACCAGTCACTGCCTTTCAACAAAGGATGATCTGCCTGGCACCCTGACTTCCGATAGTATGGAATAGCATGACCTGTAACTCCTCACATGTTCTGTGGTGGACAATTAATAAAAACTCAGAGAGATAAGTTGGAATTCAATCTAAAGAACCAAAAACCAAAGCAGTCAGCCTCTGGCTCTTACCTCGACCTCGTCTGAAATGGAGATCCTGCCTCCAAGACTCTCAGAATGAGACTGCAACCAAGAACTTTCTCCTCCTGTTTTATTTATTTTTTTCCATACATTGTTTTGTTTTATTTTTTCCATTCAAGAACATAATTAAAGAAATAAAAATTTTTTTCCTTTCTTCCCCTTCTCCCGGTCCCCTCCCACTACCCCCCCTCCCTCCCCCTTCTTCCTTGAAAGAGGGCATGGTGCCCTGCCCTGTTGGAAGTCCAAGGCCCACCCCCATCCCTCCTGGCCTAGGAAGGAGTGCATTCAAAAAGACTCGGTTCTCAAAAAGATAATACATGCAGAAGAGATAGGTCCTGGTGTCATTGTTGATGGGTTCTCCATCTGCCAACTTTCGCCGCCACATT